>JAQFVV010012417.1:1292402-1439671 GCA_028023455.1 Epiperipatus broadwayi | reverse complement strand
ACTTAAGTAATTGGATCAGCAAAGGCTGGCCAAAAAGTCAGCCTGAGACACTACATAAAACCTTATGGAACATAAGACAAAGACTGTCCATAAACAAGGGATGAATATTAATGGATGATAGAGTGTTGATACTGAGCAGTGGGCGGAATAAGATTCTTCACTTAATTCATCAAGATCATCCCTGGGATAGTGCGGGCCAAAGCTCTGGCTCGTAGTTACATATGGTGCCCGCCATTAATATTGATATAGAGAAATATGTGAAATCATGTGAAAGTTGCCAAATAAATGCAAATATGCACAAGAAAAAATATGCTGCTTGGCCGGCAGCTGAAAGAGCATGGAGCCGTATTCACATTGACCACACTGGACCGTTTCACGGCTTCATATTTTTGGTAGTGATCAACGCTTATTCAAAGTGGATGGAATATAGAGTAGTGAAAAACACCAGTACCGAAGAAACAATCGCAAAACTGAAGGAGATTTTTGCTTTTCATGGGATTCCTGAAACAATCGTGTCTGACAATGGTACCAGTTTCACATCCACTAAATTTGAAGAGTTTCTCACAGAATGGGGAATTAAACACTTAGCCATGCCCCCATATCACCCAGAGTCCAATGGTATTGCAGAAAAGGCAGTACAAACTTTGAAGCAAATGTTACGGAAGGAAGGCACTGCAAACATACAAGACACCTTACATTCTGCCTTATTATATCAACATAGTACTCCGTGTGCTACAGGCAAATCTCCTGCAGAATTAGTTTTTGGACGGAAACTCCGCACAAAACTATCGTTAGTCCACCCAGAACAAAACTCTACACACTACAAAAGCAACACTGGAGATGCTATTTACTCCAAGGGAGAAAAAGTCTGGGTTAGAGATGTTATCAGGAAATATTGGGTGAAGGCCTTCATAAAAGAAATTCTGTCAAAACAAATAATACTTGTAGAGACAGAAACTGGAAAAACAATGCGCAAGCACATAAATCATGTGAGACATCGAGAAGAATTAGTGCAAACCGGAAGTACTGCAGCACCACACATTTCCAAAAGCGAAGAGAAATCCGACAATCAAGAAACTGAAGGAGCCAACAAAACACCAGTAGAAGAGAAGTACGACGATCAAGAGACCAACAAAACATCAGTAGAAGAGAAAACATCTCCACGAAGATCTTCAAGAACAAGAAAAGAACCCACATACTTAAAAGACTATGTAAGACTTCAGAAACAATAATTTCTGAAGTGGTGGAAGTGCTATATACATGTATAATAATTAATATGTTTTGTTAAAATAAGTTATATGTATATAATAATTAACGTTTTATTAAAATAAGTTTTATTAGATGAAATAGACAGGAATTTTGTAATTAAATTTGGTACGCTATTAAAGATAAGCGCTTCAGATTAGAAACTAATTAAGCAGGTAGATTAAAAGTGCTGATTACTAAAAGTAGACAATAGGAGAATTTATTGGTTTCTAAAACATTCCTTAACAAGAAAAAAGGAAGGAATAAAAAATAACTAAGCAGCACTTGTAGCAGAGAACTCATTGAATGCACACGAAAGTCAAGAGTTTTAACTTAGCAACGGAACAAACCCAGTGAACTCCACCACTGAAGGTTAAAAAGTGGACCTAGGAACTTTGCAGGCCACACCGGTCTAAATTATGTTTTTCTTATGCCTTCATGGCCAGCGTTCGTAAGTTAAACTTAATTGTCTTATAACTATATATGTAATATTATTTATCCAACTGGTAAATTCTATTAAACTATTTGTCTAATCATTTGGTTTCTGCTGTCTATTTACCTGATTGTTAAACCAAGTGAGTGGCTGTACACAGCACTTTTCAAGACATATATCTCTTATTTTCATCTTTCAGTTTTACTCTTTCTATTAAATATTGGAATCTTAAGATTTTTTTTTCACTGAGTTTAATTTTCAATATTTCTTCTTGTCTCTTATACTTCTATAATAACAATTCCATATATTTTTTCCTGTTCCAAAAAAAAAATCAAAACAACTTTATTATCTGCAAAGAAAAGAAGTATTTGTTGCATTATAGGAATTTCCTTCTCTATCACTAACCTTTCTATCTCAAGCTCCATTTCTCTCAAAAACTAAAAAAAAATAAAATAGACATTCTTGTTTTAATCCAAATTCACATTCAACTTCCACTGTTTCCAATCTTTCAATTAGTACTTATAAAAAAATTATCCTTATAAAAAATCTCAAAAATATGAAGAAAAAAAAATCTCAGTTATTTTTACAAATTCTAATTCATTTTTCCTATATTCATGATTTCTCCACAATTATTTCTATTCATTCTATCATAAAATCTTTCTATAAGAATGCAGTAAATAATAGTTTATTTTCCATATAAATCATTTTAATCATCTGAGATACAATAAATAAATTATCCCTATTCTTCATGCTAAATCTCTCGAAGGTTTTAATCTTTTCTTCCAAGTCTTAACCTTATTTATTAAGATATATGTAAATAATTTATAAATTTTGAAAGCTGTTGTTACTAATCTGTAGTTAGTTAACAAAGTATAATCTTTTTTCTTTATATAATAATATAATTTTAATATTCTTTTATTTATCCGGAAACTTATTATCAATTATAATTTTATTAAAACTTTTTCCTAAACTAAGATTTATATATATATTTTCATGCTTGTTATTGTTTCAGTAATCACAATCTACCTGCTGTTTTATTCAAATACTTGCCTTTGTTTTTATTACAAAATCATTAAGTAGTTTTTCAAGTTTTTCCATATTTCCACATTCTCTTGCCTCTGCACCTAATAATGCA
This sequence comes from Epiperipatus broadwayi, assembly GCA_028023455.1. NCBI lineage: Eukaryota > Metazoa > Onychophora > Udeonychophora > Euonychophora > Peripatidae > Epiperipatus > Epiperipatus broadwayi. Next base: position 1,436,858 of record JAQFVV010012417.1, on the reverse strand, counting down.
ACATCCTTTTTATTAATTGTCTTCTTCATATATCAAAAATTGTACAACTCTTCTGCAATTTCCTCCATTAGTTTATTTTAAATTCAACACATTCAATGTAGCTATTTCTTGTTTTTAAGTTGCTGTTCCATCTAATTTTTACATTCTCTTTATTGATTTATTTTTTAATTTATTTATATATATAAATTTATACAAGTTTTTTGCTTTTTTTTCTTCTTTCTAAAGTTTTTCTGTTTTTCTTATTAATTGTGTTGGTTATAATTAAACAATTAATTGCAATTTTCTTCACTATATTTATCTGCACTCATAATTTTTAAAAATGTCATCTTACACAATTCATTTCAAGATAATATTAAACCTATTTACTCTCCTTCCACCATAACTTATTTGTCATCCATCCTTATCAATATTTTTATAAGTTTTTTTTATGTAGTCTTTCAGATATCTCTAATTCCATCAATATAAAATTATAACCACTACTAAATTCTTTTTTTCCCTCTACCTAATTCTTTTTTTTAAATTCCTCTTTATCTATTAATGTGTAATTAACAATATTCTTCAATTTTTGCCTAAACTATGTAAACATTTCACTATATATTTTATTCAAATTTTTAATTTTCAATCCACTTTACTCACATGACCTATTTAATAATGCTACATTTATATTTTCAATTCTATCAATTTTATTATTATTATTTGTATCAATGAAATCAATATTTTACCATTATCCTTTCCATATTCATTTATATCCCTATATAAAGATTCCTAAATACTCTCATCCCACTCTTTTCACCCCACCCTATTTCCAATAGCTAAATATTCTACACCATACATTCTTTTTTATTATCCAACTTCAATTCAATCTAGTTTTTTATAATTTCTTTCTAAGATATCCTCTTTAACAGTAATCTCTACACTCCTTCCTTTCTTATTTTCATTATATTTAGTTTCTTCCACCACATGTTTGAAGATGCTGTTAATTTTTCAAATACCATTGCTAACAAATCTTTCTTTTATAAAACCCTACTCCAATTCCCTCCACTTTTTCAATTCTTTATCTTCTTGAACATTTATAAAATTAAATTTTATATTAAACATTTTTAACACCTTTAAAAAAATCATTTTCTTATAATTACTTTTAAGCATACTTTGTTATTTTTTTTTCTATTCTTATATCCTCATATATATATATCCAATCCCTACTCTTTCCTAATGGATAAGGAAAATTTATTATAAATCTTCTCATTAATATATAATATTTAAATATTGATATTATTGTTTCACAGTTTTGTGTTTTTAACACATTTTAATTCAAAATCGTTTAAACAACACTATGGTGCATATGTAGACAGGATTAAGGTTTTTTTTTTTTTTAGTCATAAATAGGTCATTAATTTAGAAGTTATTCTTTATTATTGATATATTTATAATATTTTTTTTTTGTTGCAATCGGAATAACCCAAATAAATAAAACCTTAGGGATTCAAATAAATACTTTTATAATATATACACATTGTGTATTGTTTTTATTTTTATTAATGTGCTTTAGTCTGATTTTTTTTTTAGTAAAAAAAAAAAGATTTTATATGTGTGTTTTTTTCTTGCTTTTTTTTTTTTTTGAGGAAAGCATTCTCAAATTGAAATGTGATAGCTTTATTTTTTCTTGTTAACAAATTAATTACACTAATGCCTTGATTACACATAATGCTGTAACTAAAAACTTAAATTACTGTAGTTAAAACTAAAGCAGTGATATTATTTCAGAAATCTGATGTGAAGTAATAACACTCTTCAAGAAAGCAGCGATAATTGACAAACAATTAGTATGATTTACATATTTTATAATAGAAAATTGTGTAGATATGCTTTCTGGAAATTAATGACTTTGAAATCAAATTACCTTTTAAAAATAATAATTGAAAAAAAAAGAGAAAGTAAATATATATATATTCATTTATATTTATTCAAATAATTGAAGCTTATTCCTATATATATCATCATCAACCATTATCAATCCATTGCAGCATGGTCTCTCCAAATTCAATCCATCTTCTCCGATCTTTAACTTCTCGTCTCCACATCACTCCTGCACACTTTCTTATTTCATCCATCCATCTCACATGTTGTCTGTTTCTGGGTCTTCTACAAAATCTTGGAATCCAATTTAATATTTCAATTGTCCATCTCTTATCATCTCTTCTAACAATATGTCCAGCCCAATTCCACTTCAGTCTTTTAATTTTTTCAATGAGGTCAGTAACACCTGTTTGTTCTCTCACCCATATATTGCATTTTCGATCTCATCTTGTTACTCCCAACATGCATCTCTCCATACTTCTTTGAGTGGTCTGAAGTCTCTTTGCTCTTCTATTAGGTGTCCAGGTCTTAGATCCATAAGTAAGAACTGGTAAAACACATTTATCAAAAATCTTCCTTTTCAAACATATAGGCATATTTCTTTTAGTAACAAGTTATTTCTACCAAAAGCACTCCAACCAAGTTTAATTCTATGATTAATTTCATTCATTATGTTTCCATCTGTATTAGTAATATGACCAAGGTATTTGTAACTGTTAACTTCTTCTAACTCATTATAATCAATCTTTATTTTCATATTTTGAGAAAATCCATTAAACATTACTTATAGTCTTTTTAACATTTATCTTTAGTTCTACTTTTCTACTTTCATCTGATAACTCCTGCAACATTTCCTGCAGCTCTAAAGCATTATTTGCACAAATAACTATATCATTTGCAAAATCTAAATGACTTAAGTAATCCCCATTTACTTTCACTTCTTTAGCTTCCCATTTTAATCCACAAAATACTTCTTGCAGCACTGCTGTAAAAAGTTTTGGAGATATGGAATCACCTTGTCTTACACTCTTCTCAATGTTGACTTTCCCACTATTGTTATGTAATGTAATTGTTGTTGTTGCATTTTTATAAATATTCTTCAAAATATGACAATATCCTGGATCTATACCTTGATGACCCAATGCTTTAATCACTGAAGAAATGTTTATAGAATCAAATGCCTTTTCATAATCTACAAATCCAAAACATAATGACAGCTCATATTCATTTGTCCTTTCTATAACTTTTCTCAATACCTGGATATGATCTGTACTAAAACCACTTTTAAATCCAGCTTATTCTCTTGATTGGTCATATATATATATATATATATATATATATATATATATATATCAATATATATATCTCCATTATATATATATATATATATATATATATAATGGAGAATATTATTGAGTATTAAAATGCTCTACTGCAGAGTAAAAGTATTAGGTGAAGTTGATTTGACACTAATATATATGTATTTGATAACATATTCTTCAAATACTAAAACTAATATTTTTTTAAAAATTAGTAGAACTTAATTTGTTTTTCATTATATCTTATTTTGATATGCTTGATTAGTTCAGATATGGTTGCTTTTGATAGCTTTCTCTACAATTCTATTTGTTTCTGTTTGAAATTGAATATAGAAAATGGAGCATAAAAATTGTTATATGAAAAACATGTATATAATTAATTTTTTTTAGATCATACAATTTAGCAATATAAAATGAAATGAATGGATTAATACTTATCCAGACCTGTATCATAGTTATGAAAACTTCTCACCATTTGAGAATTAGATATATGACTATTGTATGAAACTTATTATAGCCAAAAATATTTAAAACAGTAATTGAAATTAAGTATTTAATTATTTTAGATATTAAAGGAATCTGTAGAGATTGCTACTATGAGATAGTTTCATAGAAGTTTTAAGATCTTAACTTATATTACCACATCATTAGATTTAATAGTCACTAATTGCCTAGTCAGTGGTTTATATTTTTCCAGTTCTACTAGGTCAATGGCTATCAAATTCTATTTTTAGAAATAGATGAATATAATAATCATTGGTTATCCTGAATCTGTTAATGAGACTCTAGAATCATCTAAGAAAATCTAATCCAATTGATTTTATTTTGAGATCCAGGAGAACAAATTTTCTTGGAGCCTTATAAGAAGTCCATTTTTAAAATCATAATTAGAATTAGTTTTAACTATGGGAAGAATAATCAAAGATGATTTAAAAATGATAGCTTAATGTTAGTTAAATTAAAGCATTAATAATGATATTTTTATTACGAAAATATGAACATAATTTATTTAATGAAATTCAAGATTTTAATGAAAAAACAAAATGGAACCAAGTGATTTTTTAATGATAAAATCTCTGCTGGAAGCAAAAAAAAAAAAAGGTTAGTATTTATGTCTGATTAAAAAAAAAAATACAAAATATGAATTTGGTTAGTGAAAAGTAATAAAATATTAGTTTATATACTAAATCATGGTATATATTTAAAATAATTTTTAAGATTTCACTTGTCTCCAGTAGATAATCAGAGTTATTACAATTTAATATTAAATGTGAAAATGAATCAATGATTCTTAAATAACAAAGGTTGAAATATGAAAAATGTTCATTGATCAATTGGTAGAAAAGTATTTGGAAAATTAAATAATAATTAAAAAGCAACAAATTAATGAAAAAATAAAAAATAAAACAAGGAAAATTGTAAAAAGTGGTTAGAGGGAGAATATATAGAGGCACAAACTGCAGATTAATGTACAAAATTATATAACTATTTGGTTGTGAAAAAATAGTGAATTTATGTCAAACATATAGTGTTTTTAAGTAATTTTAATGGAAATAACTTTTCCTCCCATTGAGTTATGTGACACAACTTTAACAATAGAGTGAATTTTGTCTTTTATTTTAATTTATGTGCAGATTAAATAATCTGAAATCATCAATGAAATATTTAGATAATCTAGACTGAATTTTAGTTTTAATAACCTCTAAATATCAAATGAAAAATGAATTTAATAAATGTAATAATAAAAATTCATAACTTAAATATAAGTAATTTAAACGGATGTAACTGTATCTCTCACTGGGTTATGTAAATGTCAACAATTACAAATAGATAGAATATCAATGTATCTTTTAGTTTTGTTATGTAAGTTTAGTTTTTTTTTTTATATAATTTTAAATTATAGGGTGACTTTTGTGTATTATTTTTAATTTATGTGCAGACTAAATAATCAATGGGATGTACAATTATTTCCATTTCAATTACTTATATTTAAGTTATGATTATAAACTGATTTTTATTTTGTTATTTAGAGGTTATTAAAACTAAGGCTCAATCTTGATTCTCTGAATGTTCCAATGGTGATTTCAGATTATTTACACTGCACATAAATTAAAACCCTATAGATTAAAACTGCATAAAAAACTAACCTTGTATAACAACAGAGCTAAAATATAGATTGGTCTATGGAAGTAGTCAGCAGGGTCAGTTTGAGATCCTCTGTAAATTTTGGTTTCCAGTAATCTGAGGAAATGAGTTTGAGTGATAATATTCCACTTTTATATTTGGTATAGCTTTGATGGTGAATTGAAGCCAGTTATTGAACCTTGTAATTTTTAGTTTCATGGAGTATAAAGAGAGTTAATAATGCTGGAGGATTTTTTTTTTAAATTAAGAGGTTGTGAAATGGCATTTGATTCTGCTAATGTGGAGTATCAGTGGGTGCAATTGTTTGTTAATCAATTGCTACTGAGGTTAATTGATGTTTGGTTGGAAGGGGGTCATGTTCAGATGGTGTCAGTTCTGGTTGGGTGAGAAAGGTGTGTAATCAGGATGGTACAGTAAGGTGAAGGTTTGCGTGGTCTTGCAACTTTTATAACTCTGGGCCTCATGGAATTTCTCCATTCATCTTGAGTCATCTTAGTCACTTCAGTATTCTGTATATTCATGATCTGGCCAATTTCCTATCTCAGAGGATATATAGTGTAAAAAGTTTGTACTCAATTGCTATAGTGCGTTTCACTAAAAAAACCTGAGGCTACATCTTATCTAACCAACATTTGGCATATCTCCATGTGGACACTGGCCATTGAAATATTTGGGAAAAATAGTCAAGGACCAAGTTTGAGCCACACATCCATTATTATCACATTTACAGTTTGCAAAAAAGACTTCTCCACTAGCCAAGCAGCATTCATATTTATGAAAATTCTTAGCTCAGTTAAAAAAAACAACACAGTCCTATTGCAGTTTAGCTTGATATAAAGCAGCTTTCAATCTCCCATCTCAATTAATTTATTTATTCAAATGCTTGCTAACACCTCCATCCTACCTACTCTGTGTTATGCTTAATTACCAACCTTCTTCTGAATCATGAGTTGCACATCACTTTTAATGTAGAAATTTTTTATCCTTCAATCTCACAAGAGTCACCTCTATGCTGATTACTTTTTATCTCTACATAAATCCAATTTTACAACAAATACAGAAATAAATTACTGGAATCCAAATTCCACACACCTAACAATACATTCCCTGCACAGCCTATATGGATGATATTACTGTCTTTCTGCCTTCTTAGAATCATCTCTACACAGCAGCTTACAAACTACACTTTATTTCCAAAAAAACTACTGCATGGATTCTATTCACAAAGAAATCGTATTCCCAAGTTTTCCAAGGAAAATCCACTTCATTCTCAGGCTTTCTCTTTTACAAAGGCGTCCTTGTATGAGATTCATAATACAAACCAAGTTACAATATTCTATATTGCAAATTACCAATGCACTTTCTAAGGTATATCTATTCATTTACTCCAAGATGCATCCATTCAATACTCTTGTTATGACCAAAAATCACATAATATGCAACTATTATCAAATTTTCAAAGATGTTCATTTATGCCATCAATTCCATGTGCAATAAGCTGTTCTGGGTCACAAGACTATATCAATATCCATAAAATGTCTCAACTGCCAACTCTTGCACAATATTCTAGGCTTTCAAAGCTTGTGGGTGTTCTATACATAAAAAGCCATTAACTTAATAGCAGATATTACAAATCAGTTTCAAAATCTCCAGTGCCTGAGTAACCCCTACATATAAACATACTCCTTCAATACTATATTTTACAGATCTTATTTGCTCAATTCTAAGTACTACCAATCAGATCAGCCTTTTTCACAATTCCAAGTACACTTATTGGTAGGCATATAATCTGCTTTATCCAAACCTTGGCAATGATTATCCCTTCCCCATGCCATCACTCTGCCAGTTTAAAAAATAGGCACTAGAAACTTTTTTGACTTCCTAATTAGATTCAATCTGCACATGCTTTCAACATCTTTTTTTCCATGGTATTGTTGTCTGTACAAGAATGTCAACCTATTTTGTGGGCTATATAACAAAATCTAGGAGACTCAACAACACCTCAATGTCTACTGAGGACTAAACTTCATATGGTAAATTATGTTACATGCAATCCTTTCAAAGATTACACATTCCTGCAATGCATGCAACCACATTTATCTGTTTACCTTCTGGTGTACCTGTTTCACCTTCTTGTTAGGCAACAACATCAGGAGGCATCTATCCACATTTATAAAAAAAATTACACAGCTAAAAGCATGGGATAACAACCTAAGTCCTCTGGACATTTTTGCAGCCATTTCATCACTTATTAGAGAGCAGTCTAACCTATAAACTGCTGCAATCATAGTAAGTATTACTAACAACCTCAGACATTTCATCTGCTTTATAATATACCTAGCTATATCAAAAACTATGTTCTATATCCTCATTACAATAGTTCAATACCACAGAAGGCTATCTAATTAGATCAGTCAAGTTCAAGGCAAATGAACTTTAATTGAAAGATTATGAATCTTTCTTTTTTATATATCCAATACTATGTTGTACAAAAAAAGTATCTTTAACAACAATCATGTATAATTAGCAATGTTCATATAATTATACAGTAATCAACAACGTTAATCAAATTCATTTAATAACAAACAATTATTATACTTAAAATGCTTTTGTAACACTGACAAAACCTTTGTAAATCCTATGTAACACATCTTTTCATCAATAAAGCATATTGTTGAAACATAAAATATAGATTGGTATCATTCCATTTTTTTATGTTTCAACAATATACTTACATTTATGTTATGATTATTTATTATTACATATAATATTGTTATAAACTGTAGTAGATATATGTAATAAATATATTTATCATAGTTTATATTGATGTTGCATGTTTTTGAAATATTGAATTGATAATCATGATTGTTAGAAGCCATTGATTAGTAAAAGAAATAATGTAAATCAAATTAGAAATATGAAATGCATAAATTTAAATATTTCACTGTGTATCCTAATTGTTGTGAGATTAATTAAAATAGCTAAATATTTTTAAAAAAATCAAAGTTGTATTTGATTTAGGTATATTTTATATTATGGAATACAGATAAGCAATTGGTTTGTATAAATGATAATAATGGAGTATCTCTAAATCTGATCTATAAATTTATTACTACACATTATTATGTTAAACACCGAAGATATTCTAAAAAGTCATGAATGCATTTTTATGAATTATTTAAAATAGATTAAAGATCATTTACTTTGTCAAGTTTAGTAGGAATTAGAAAAGAAGAAAAAATGAAAAAGCTTAGAATCTAATAAGATTTCTATTAAAATGTTCTAGTTACCAGAAAAAATAAAAATAGTGACACAGTAAAATATAATTTATAACTTAAATATGTGATCTGAATATTTTTATACAACAAAATTTATATTTTAATGAGATGGAAAAAATATTTGTTGGCTTAAGTCATATTGCTGAATGAATTGGCTAAATATTGTTTCAACTACATTCTTCTTTTTTATCTTATTATTTATAAATGTTATTGACGAATAGTTTACATTTAGAAATAATAAGATAAAAAAGAAGGATGTAATTGGTGTTTTGTTAAAGTGCTTTAGAGAAAAAAAGAAAAACAAAAATTATTTGATAGAAATATTAGATGTATAGTTTTATATTTAAAAGAGGAAAAATGTATATAACATATAAATTAGAATACACATTTTATGATTGGTTGCTAATTGTATAAAATAAATGAAAACATTTTGAAGAAATATATATAGGGTCATTAATGAATTTTATTTCTAAAGAAAAAAGATGATTAATGTAAAAGATCTGGACGAAGTAAGCATCATGAAGATAGGTAATAATTTTTGTTGTAAGATAGTATTGGTTTAGCAAGTTAATATTTTCAAATGTTTTGAAAACTTTTAAAGTCACATTGGAGAATAATGAGAAATATTTATGTATAGTTTTGGAACGTTTTACAGAATTTTAACAAAATGAAAAAGTAATCTGGTTTGAAATTAGTTATGAGAAGAATTGTTAAGTATTTTATGTATAATGTAGAATTATTTTTGTACAAAATCAATTGCGGTAATTCAAAAACTAAAACTGATTGTAAGTAAATGGGTAAAAAGAATTAGAAATATAGAACAATTGAAGAAGAGGTTCAGTTGATATTGTTAAATAAATTAATTTTTTTCTCAGATTTAAAAAAATTATAAAGGATATAGTGAAAAGAATTGTGGTAGGTGAAATAATTAAATACAAAAACATTTTAAGGAACGGAGAAATTTATATTTTTGAAAATATAATAAAAGTAAGAAAATCCTGGCAAAAGAGGGAGAAAATGTAATAAAATCTGTCAAGATGAAAACAATTAATGATGGAGACATTTAATTATATTTATCTTTGTGTGACCTATATTAATGTGCTTAATTAAAAATGCATTTTTTCAGCAATTCAACATCTATATTCTAATGTATTGATTAACAAAAATTAAATAATGATTTACTAAAAAAATAGAGTTCAAACGATTATTAATTAAAGAAAAATTAAAATTAAATTTATTGATCCTTTCCTTATAACGAATTTGTTTGTTTGAAATCTTTTTATACATTTGACTGAGATGCAACTGTTTTTATATTTTGATCTTTCTTGGTGGGATTTTCTTTTCTATATAAGTTAAAATTTTTGAATGCTTCCATTTATTTTCTTTCATTATTTTATAAAGATGTGTTGATTGAAATATACAAGATAAATTCATTTGCAAATATGTTTATCATTAAAGAAATTGTAGTTATATACTGTTCTATTTTATCATTTAATTGAATTGTTAAAAGTTATAGAAAAGTTCAAACTTTATACTTTTTCATATACATTTACTGTTAGTAAGAATAAACAGATTCTTCCTCAAGTGATGCTGATGTTTAACTTAGGAAATGAATTTGGAAGTCTTTATGTTTATGAATATTGAGTTTAATATGATACTCTAATTAATTAGGCTTTCTGTTAAAAGTAATAGCTAAATATTTTGTATACTTATATATGAGGGCTCTGATTTCTTCATTTTTCATTTTAAGGGCAAGATTAATGAGTGGTTTTCAAATATAGATTATCACTCTAGGTTTGACTTATGGGTTATTTACTTTTGTTATTTCATCAACTTTTAAAATTTTATTTTAGTTTTTACTTTTTCTTTTTTGCCTAATATTCTTGTGTTTTTCCAATTAAATGTTAGTTCTCTGGTACATGAATGGATTACAACTTTAGGTACTGCTGTTTTTTATTTTCAAATTATTAATTTGGACAGTTCATTTCTAAATATTGTTTTATAGTTTTTAACTAATTTTTTTATTGAACAGTTAGTTTTACTGATAAATGTATTTTCATATTTTATGGTATTTCATAGCTGCAGATCATAGCTTTTAACATTAGAGAAAATCTGCAATCACTATAATATCAGAACAATTTTTCAAAGGTATAACACATTCAAAGAATTCTAGTCTCTACAAAATATAAATTCAAAATCATATAGCATGAAAAAATGATTAAAAAATACACAAAATAATCATTATAAAGGAAAGGGCAGATGCATCTAATATAACAAATCACACTTATACCAATGAACATATATATATATATATATATATATATATATGTTCATTGGTATAAGTGTGATTTCCAACTGAATATATATATATATATATATATATATTCAGTTGGAAAAACACAAGAATACTGAGCAAAGAAGAAAAATTAAAAAGAAGAATATTTAAAAAGATACTCAGATGACAATGATAAATAATATGACAATCTCTAATGCTTGAAATTCGTTTTTTAACCATATCCTTAAAAGAAAAAGTAGAGAAATTAGGAAGATCTTCATAGATAAGTTTATAAAATTTTTACTAATTATTGTCTTTGATAGAGTAGACTAGATGGTTAGTGCAGCATCTTAAATGAAGTATTTATGAATCTAAATACTTCTGGGTCAATTTCTGTGCAAGACTGTCATTGACTCATAATATCAGAAAAAGAGAGGAGAATAAAATATCTTCTGTATTAACTTGGGTGTTAAATATTAAATATACTGGAAAAAATATAAATAAAATTTATTTTTTTCTAAAACCTTTTAACAATTCAACTAAATGCTGTAAATAGTTAAGCATTTAATTGCATATAAAATGCAATCTATTTGAAAAGATTTATAAATGCTTTCATGAAGGAACATCTTCAGATATTGAATATAAGGTATATATATAAAATATGAAAGTATTTCTTTGGATATAAAATTTATTTATTTTTGTTCTTACATTCATATCGGCCTTTCAAGCCAATTGTGCAAACACTTTGCGAGTGTTAAATAATAAATGAATACCCTCTGACCAATACAAGATATAGAATTTATGCAGGAATAAAAAGAATCCCTCTTATTCCTACGACTCAAATATTTATATATGAGCAAATCTGAAGTACTGGGACAGAAAGTGTGACAATATAACAGTCACTTTAAATTACTATATACAATTTTTGTTCTCTAATTTTTATAAAGCAAGTCAACTGACAGTCAAATTTTCTTTTGAATGCTTTAGACATTTCTATTTGATACAATTGCTTTTTTTAAAAAAAAAAAACTGCAGTACTATCTATAACTAGGATTAAATTGTATAAATCAATAAACTATCACTTGACATATAAAATTGTATAATAAGAACAAAGTCTTGAAGCAAAACAAGCACAATGTAAGCAAAATAATACAAGTGACATATTTACCTCAGTGCATCTGCTAGACAAATTATATGTTTTATTTGAATTTTACCTAATATTGGTTATTGAATTTTAGAAAATTATTATGGATGTCAATGACAGAGTAATATATTGTACTCACATATAGGAATCTGTTTAAAGATAGAAGATGTTTTAGGCAGTAACACTAGATCATTTTTTTGAAAGTAGTTAGCTGAAAAAAGTATATATAATTGTCACATTTTAAGAATAATATTTCTAGGTAAAATATATTATGTGAAAAATGTTTATATATATCATATATATAAAAAAATATTCTGCATGATTTAATAAATTGGTAGAATGGAAGACTCTAAAACTCAACATCCATGGATCTCAGTTAATTTTTATGATGCTAGTTCTAGCACTTCTATCAAATTTCTTATGAACTTCGAAGCAATAAACTATTAAATTATTTTTATTTATTTATTACATATAATAATAAAAGTAAAGTTTTTTGAATTTCATATAGCTGTTTTAGTTTTTAACATTTTCATTTTTGCAGTTATATTTTTCTTCATATTTTTTTAATTAGTCTAAAATAATCGTTCACGAGGTATAATATAATAATTTCTAATAAAATTTATATATATTGTAAATACATACCCAAACATTATGGTTAAACGATATTTTCTGTTGTTTTTTTTTTAAAAAAAAAAAACTCTGATATAAAAAAAGTCACATTTTCTTGAAGAATTCAAGCAAGTAATGGATTATTAAAAAAAAAAAAAAGAAGAAAGAAATCATTTTTCTATAAAAATTATACGTGATTGACAACATATTTTTGTTATTATATAATCATATCTTTTGAAAAATTTTGAAAGATAGGAATGAATTTTGCGTTAATGCATCTTCAAAGAATCGAGGGAAAAGTGACAAAAGTATATGATTCACTTTCAATAAAAATTATAATGATCATTCAGTATTTATATAATTAATTAATTTTGGGTAATTTTGTAAAAATTCATATAAACCAAATATAGTTATCATTTATTTATAGTTCTGTGATTGTTACATGTAATACACATTAAATTTTGCACATTTACATTTTAATGTATTTTAGAGAATTATATAACTATTTAGCTGATATGATCTAAGATATTGTTACCGCTTATGCGATTAATATTAAGAAATAGAGTCTGAGCTTGGTTTTCTTTCAGAGTATAAATATATGTATATTTCTTTTCAAGTTACAAGTTTATTAAACACAAAGATAGAGATATTCTTCTAATATAAATTAATATAATAATATAAGAGCGTACAGAAAACAATTTAAATTAAAAAAAAAAAAGAAAAAACAATAATTATATATACATATAGTGGGTGGATATTTATATATACTTAAAGAAAATATCATTAAGTAAAAAACTAATTTATCCATGAAGAGACAGATGGAAATGATTAGATCATGTAAATAGTTATTAAGTTTTCATATTTTTAATAATTATTTTCTTAGAACTGATACTTATAAACCAAATATAAAAATTAGTGTATTTACAGAGTAATACTTAAATCAAAAAAGAAAATACGCGTCAGTAATAGACTTTTATCCATGGATAGTAGATGATGAATATTTTGATATTTGATGATTATAATACACTGGTTTGAATTTTCTCATAATTATAATAAGAGTTTTTGTCATACTTTTTTCTTTTCTTTATTATTTTGGAAATTTCCATAATACTACTATGTTTTATTTCAGATTCTTTACTTATAAAACCAGCTTACAAACATGAAAAGCTCCAAGAATAGGTAGATTCATTTTATTCTTGACCTTTTGTCTATGTACAGAATGCTGTTTATTTATAACCTGATGGAACTTTTTTTCTTAATTATCAAATAAAGAAAAAAATTTAAGAAATTTTTAATATATATATTTAATATGATATAACTCACAATAATATTTTTTAAAACTTAAATATTTTTTTTTTGTATTGCTCACTTTTAAAAATGAAAATTGTTGGCATCAGATACCAAGATAATTCAGTATAGTTCTGTTACTAGTAGTCTGTTTCTTTTAACAAATAGAAGAACCAATGTTTAAATTATATAAATAAACTTTATTTAAAAATCTATTAGATATAAAAACAACAAAGAGCCCTTATTCATAAATGTATTTTTTATTGAATAATTTCAGCAGTTCTTGTTATCTCCAATTTGAGAATCAATAATAAATTTTATACATATTAGTAATTAATGCAGAGTATAAATATGTTTTAAGTCTGCTACAATTTGAGTGTGGTTTTAACACATATAACCTACAGCATGAAATATAATATAGAAGATAATTAATTATTTTATTTTTGACTAAAATCACCTTACATTAAGCAATCAGATACTATTAATATCTGAATAAGGAAACTATATAATGATAAAACACTATTAAGCACATAGTTGGGATGATATTAAAATCTAAACACTTAACATACTGAAAAATAACAGAAAGCACTCATCTAAGATTTAATTTTTTATCTGAGGAGCTTATCAGATTGAGGATAGCAAAGATTGATATATTGAGGATGGATTCAACTGGAAATTATTTATACTGCATCAAAGTCTAATTTTGAATCTTTATATATATTTAAATTTATTTTTTTATAAATTTTAATATTTTTTTTCTGAAGGTTTATGAGATGATATTTTAGATGTGATAATATATTGGACTATTCCCATCATCTATCATTAAATGTTGAATGTCTAGAAAATTTTAAACTTTATTTCAACTTTTTCAAATATAAACAACTGGTAGTAATAATACACAAGTTAGTAGATAATACAGATTAGTAGACAACACAGGTTAGTGTATTTTACTAACCTGAATTATCTACTAATTTGTCTTATCTACTAACTTGTATATTATTACTAAGAGTTGCTTGTATTTAGAAAAGTTTAAATAAATTTTAAGATACACTTGCCTAACTTATGTGTTATTGCTAGCAGTTGTTTGTATTTGGAAAAGTTTAAATAAAGTTTAAAATTTCCTAGTCATTCAGCATCTAATGATAGATGATGGAAATAGTTCAACATATTATCACATAATAAATTTGTATATACATTGAAATTTAAAGATAAGGATTCTAAGAACAAATATTTTTTAATAATATGATTAATTTTTTTTTTTTTTGATATCCCCAATTTTTATTTATTTGTTGGAGTTTTAACTATTGGAATAGAAAGTATAAATATTAAACTGATAAAAAAAGGTGTAATTTCACAGTACAATGAATTATTTTACATCATTTAATTATATATTGATAACAGAAGAAGAGCTAAACTATTTTCATTTTCAATATCATTACATATAACTTTAAAAAGATTTAACTTAAGTCTCACTTATTTTCTAAGTCAAAACAAAAAAGGGAACATTTAATATTAAATGATTTGGATATTAAAAGTATTAATGATACATTCAGCACACATATAGAGCTTTTATTTATTTATATATATATATATATAATTTCATAATGATGATTATAATAATATTAGTCAAAAAATAAAACATTGGATAACCTTTCATAATATTTCAAATGTAGAAATATTTGAATTTATTTAATTCAGATGATTTTTTATGTCTATTATTTTTATATACAAAACAAATCTCATATTAATTCTGTAGAGTTTAAATTACAAACATACAGTGTAAAATTCTACAATTTACTATGCAGTAGTTAAGTGTGAAGATATTTAATATTCACACTTTCAGATCTAAGTACTTTAGACTGGCTTGGATATATAGAAAGACAAGTAAAGAATAGGATGGACCAACCTATTCTTGTTAAATTCTCTGTCTTGTATTTACGATCTGATTGGCTGTTAGATAGTGATGAGCACGAGAGGTTTGCAGTCTCTCAATTTAATTTCAATACTGTTTGCGCTTTATAAAAATAAATATTATTATCTGATTCAACAAGTTGAAGAATATGTTGATTGGTTTTATGATTTTGTCATTATATTTTTAAAATTTTGCAGAGAATTCTTAAATGAAACTTTTTTAATAAGTTTTTATTACCTTGATAGGATTTTCAAGTTTCATATCTATATAATAAATTAAGTAAAATAACAGATCTACATACATACAGCCAACTTAATTGCAATCATTATCTCCCTGTGATGAAGTACTCCATTTTATAACTTGTTAAAAGTATCAACAAAACATTGGAGTCTATGTACAGTAAACAACACTTAAGTTTATCTTTCAACTTATATATAACTACCAAGATAATTAAATTGATTTACATTCTCAAATTAATAATCATCCAAACTAAAAAAATACTGGGTAATTTTTTTAAACCTTAATTATTAAATCATGGTCTTTAATATTGTATTCAAAATATTAAATGCATTCGGTTGATTGTCTTTTAAACGGGAAAATATAACACAATCATCAGATTATTGTAAATCCAGAGTCCAATATGATGAAGTTCTTGCTTTTCTTTCTAGTAGATTCAAGTTAAAAATTTCACCATAAAAACATGTAAAACATCTTGATCTCTGTTTCATTAAACTATCTATAAACAGTTCCAAAAACTACTGCCATAAAAATTGAAAACAACATTGGAGTAAGTCCACATCCTTGTTTAACACTAATTTTAATTTTAAATGCCTAAGATTTTCCAACTGCAGTAATAACATATTTCTTCCCAATCATGTAGAAGCTATATAATACAAATAAACTTTGATTGACACATGTCTTTACCAAATCAATAAAAGCAATGCATAAATAATTTTTTTTGTTTTCGATGGCTTTTCTTACATTTGCCTGACAACAAATAAACCTGCCTGTCTACAGTAAATTTAGATCAGTTATTTTATTTGCATTTTTTAGCCATTATATTTTTTCCAAGTAAATTTTTAGGATTTAATTTATCTGTACATTTACAAAATATAATTTCTATTAATAGTATTATGGTTAATAGATTTTCAGATGTATAAACCATTATAATTATATTTATCAACTGATATTGCTTTAAGAACATTGTGCTTTGATTATACTCTGTAGTATACATTTGTTTATTGTTAGAATAAATATATTCCTAAGTTGTTTTTGCTTTTCAGACTATGTGTTTTTTAGTAATTATTTACATGAATTTTTTGGATTGTAGTTAGTTTTTGCTAATATAAATAAATTCATGTATTTCTATTTTTGTGGATAACCATACATTTTTAATTATGTCGATTGCCTCTTTTTTTTAAAAAAAAATTATCTAAAGAATATTTTCAACGAATTTATTAAGTATGCGATTAGATTTGTAAATAAGTACTCATTCACTTCACATCTTGATTATCATTACTTAATCCATTTTAGATATTTATTCATTGGAACAGATTCCAGTGTTTAAATATGAATTTTCTGATAACAATTTTAAATAGTTAATAAAAGCAAGACTAATATTTTTAATAATTACAATGTTTTTGCTTATTTTAGAGAAATAATTTTAAATTATAAAAATGTCAATAGTACATCTGATCTTGCATTCACTTTTATTATGAATGACATTGGGATAACTTGTGGTTGTTTTTAAACTGATTTTTTATGATTCATCTGGATGGCATTTAATTTTTCAAGTTTATTTTGGCCTTTTTAAAATCATTCACCAATTAATTGTAGCAAATACAAATTTGTACACAATCGCTATCCTCAGAGTTCATTTCTTTCACTTACTTTATAGCACATTCATCATTTGGGTTTCAGAAATAGATTACAGGAAATTAATTTATGATGCTGACATTGGTCCTTGGCCTCATAGGAGATATCTCTCCTATAAATAGAAGTTATTTTAATTAAGATATGAATAGTTAATAATTTTTAATTAAAGAAATGTTTTCTTTAGTTTTATAGACTGTGTGTTCAACTTCCCATTTGAATTGTTTCCTATTCTATCAATATTTATATCTATAATAATTTTTAGAACTGGCCCATCTTCTTGCATATTTACTGCAGAATATTTTACCTCAGTTTATGACAATAATATTCAAACTATATATCTGGATACACAATTAAATATTGATATGAGAAGTATTGCTAACACATTCAAAAATATTTTTTTGCAGAAGTTATTCATTTTTTCATACATTTTCTCTTTTTTGATATCAGAAGACATTTCACAGAAAATATATAAAACACTATTAAATAGATTAAACTTTCATTTTTCACTGACTCAAGACATAGTTTCATTACATAGTACATGCCTCAAATCAAGATCTATCTTTTGAATGTTCAGTTAAGAACTCCTTTAACGAAAATGTAAAATTAAAGTATAAGAAATGGATTTCTCTGCCTTATTTTTAACAATTAGCCAACTGTATTTAATCTTTTTGACTGATTTCAGGATCACTGTTTAGCTACCTCAGAAATAGAATTTATCATCTTAGATAATGAATGTCCACTTTGCATTTAGAATGATGAAATTGAATCACTCATTAGAGATATGAATGATTCTATCTCCTATTTGGAAACTTAATAGATTTTGAAATGAAAATTATGAACAACTAGTCTTTTTATAAAAACATGTCTAATAAATAAAATATGGATTGAAGGATTATGAATTGTAACAAGATTTAATATGAACCTTCTGAAGTTTTAAAAAGAATTATGATCAATCAGCTGTCTGTAGACCTATAATTATACATTTTTTACATGTTTACTAATGAAATATTAGAGATGCCAACAATATTTTTTAAAACATCTTTTATTTATGAATATGCTATAACAACTTCATGGAATTGCTTTTGTTTAATACATGCATGACCTAGAGATAGTTTTTTATAGTTTTGATTATGCTTGTTTATGTTTTGTAGTTTATATGTGATTGGCTGCCAACATTTATGATTTTTGTATATTATCTAGAAACTCAAATATCCTCCTCGATATGTTGTTTTATCTCTTTTTTTCTAGGTGAGACAATTTCAATGACAATGTATTATACAGCCATAAAACACACAAAAAAATAAAATTTTATTTATTCCTAAATGGATATTTATTTAATCAAACAATATCAATTCATCTTATAATATTAAAGTAACTATAAAATCCAATCAATTTACTATTAATATTATAATGATTAGTTGTTCTGGAGGTCTTATGATGTTAAAAACTCAGAAATGATGGGTTGAACTTTGTTTTTAAATCCATCTCTTTGTCACAGTGCTACACATGATTAATAATTTATTATACATATGCTGAACATAATGTGTCTTTAATGAAACATAAGTCTGTTTGTAGTGTAATAACACATATAGTTTTATAATGGTAATGGAAAATATTAATCTTGACAAACTAACATAAAAACTACAATTACTTTAAGATAAAGCAAATAATGTGCATTATTGAAGTAAAAAAACCCATGATATATATATATATATTGAAGAAAGAAAATGATGTGATAGGTGCTTTTCAATTTTTTTACATGATTAAAATCAATTATTTATTATAAATTATGAATGAGGACATTTAAATACTAAATTATTATTTAATTAAAATATCATATAATAGACAAGTTTTGAAGTGTGAATTATGACAATATTAAAGTTCAAGATTAGTTTTAGAGGAACTTTATTAGCTCAGTCAAAATCCAACATTAGTAATCACAAATCAACCTTGCATTGTCATAGTTTCACAATTCAAAATTTGGTTATGTCACATACCGTAATTAAACAATGACTAATAGAGGGTACTTAATTACTTTATGTATAATATTAATTATAAACAAAGAAAATTATAGCATAATATTAATATGCTTGTGAAAATGAATATTAAATTACAAATGGAACATTTTCTTTGAATAAAATATATTGCCATATTTTTTTTATGATATTACTGTTGTGAAATCATAACTTAGAATGCTTAATTATATAATTTACAATCAAAAGTTGTCAAGCATTGATGGTTGAGAAGTCAGCACAGCTGCCTTACAAGCAGTTGTCCCAGGCTAATGGGTTTGCTTCCTGGCAATGCTATGACACTGGAAAAAAAAAGTTTAGTTAGCTTAATGATTCAGATTTTTGAAATCAAACTGTCTTTTTTAGAAAATATAATTGTAGAATTTATACATCTTGATATAAAATTATTGTTAAACTTTGTTGCCTGTGATAGTTAATGATAAGCTATGCTCAAAAATGACTAAATTATATTATTTTAATCAAAGTACATTATTGCCTGATTACTAACTTTTTTTAGTTAGAAATTATGCACACATTATTTATTTCTTATCTTTCATTATTGTTTGAAAAATTAGTTAATGTATGAATGCATTAGAAGCTAATAAAATAAGAATTTTTTTTTTTTTTTTAGATGCAGTTACTTATCTCAAAGCTTTAATGAATTATGCCATTTTGAACCTCTTTGGAAGAGACAATGTTTTATAATATGGTTGAAAACAAGGTCAGAGAAATTTTATTATTTTTTTAAATGATATATTTGAGAAGTAAAGATTCTATTTTAAGTAATATTTTTATATATATATATATTTATAAAAGAAATGAATCAAATTCATTAAAAATTACAATATCAAGGATATTTTTTTGTGAAGAAACCATACTTTTAATTAGATAATGATTAGTGAAAAAAATATTCTATTTTTTATTAATATAATACAATATTTTATCAGTTTCGGTTTAATAACTATAACAAACAGGGCATTCTTTTTGCTAAAATTAAGATAAAATGTAATGGATTCTTATACTTACATTTGCTGAGTATGAATATTTTGCTTAAGTTAGATGAAGGCATGAATATGAATCTTTCACTATATTTTAGTGTCTTTCCATTTGCTAGTTGTTTACTAAAATTATTTCAATGAATTTGTGAGTTTGAATGATTCATTTAAAATTATTTGGAATATATCTAGATACATAAACTTTCTTTTTCTCAGAAAGAGAGAAATAAACTAATTCTGATTTTATCTTTATCTTGTTCGGAGCATTTATAAAAATTTAATAATTAATCAGAGTGGAAAATTTAAAAAAGAAGGAAGGAAATTAGAGTAATATAATAAATCGAAGAAAATATTTATAAATTATTAAATGATTATTTAAAAATGTTAGTCAAGTAGTACTATTGTAGTAATAATGAATTTTCTCCTAGTTTAGGAGGATATGCAGTTGATACAGGTATATATTATTGCTAGAACTAATTAATCAATTTACCTATTTTTTTCCTGATATATATATATAATATTTTAAATACAAGTTTTTTTATATATCTGAAGTCTAGATGTAATATAAAGGGTTTGAACACAGACTTTGAGCTTCCTTCAGCCATTAACTCTACCTCATACAACCGATACATATGAACACACACATATGAGAAAGATAAACGATCTCCAATATACATATTTTGTGCTGAACCAGCACTCATCAGTTGGTCAAGATCATCTCTCACACACATATATAATCAATACTCGATTTATATTAAGATAGCACATCTCCTCACTTTAATGGATAGCTTCAATCTACTCTACCATTCAACTCTTTTGGCATCCATACAATTGAAAATCTGATGATGGAATGTCCAAATCTCTTGTTAATGCCAATATTACTGTCATGCTTATGCTGACTTTGTCACTCTGACCCCTCATGTATAGGACCAGGCCCATTTAAACCACAGAAGAGGAATAGGCTGGATGCAGGCTGAATTTGTAAGTACAAGTATATTTTAGATACCTGGTGCCTAGGTGTAATATAGGGATTTGAACCCAGATTTTTTAAGATCCCCAGCTATGCATTCTATCTCATACAACCAATATATATGATCACATATATGTGAAAAAGTTAAATGATTTTCAATATATATATTTCATGTTGATCCAGCACTCATCAGTTGGTCCAGATCATCATCTCCCACACATATACATAATCAGTGCTTGGTTTATATTAAGATAGCTTTCTCCTTACACTTTAATGGACGAGCTTCATTCTACTACACCCCCCTTCCTCAGCCATTCATATCATTGAAAATCTGATGATGGAGCACCCAAATCCCTTGTTAATACCAATATTATTGTTTAAGCCCATGCTGAGTTTAAATCACTTTGACCCCTCATGTATAGTACTTTTCCATTTAAATACTCAGAAGAGAGATATGCAGGATATAGGATGAATTTGTAATATTTTAAATACAAGTATATTTTTATATCTGGAGTCTATATGTAATATAGGAGATTTGAATACAGACTTTCAAAATTTCCTTCATGCTTGAGATAGAGTTGGTGGTCTGAAGGAGCTTGAAATTCTGTGTTCAAATCTTTTATATTACATCTAGATTCTAGGTATATAAAATATACTTGTATTTAAAATATTAAAAATTCAGCATGTATTCTGCCTATTTCTCTTATGTGTATTTAAATAGACAAAGTTTTATACCTTAGTCATTGAAAGTGACTTAAAAGTCATCATGGGCATGGCAATAATATTGGCATTATCAAGGGATTTGCACATTTCATCATCAGATTTTCAATGGTATGGATAGCTGGAGAGTTGAAAGATGGAATAGATTGTAGCCAGTCCGTAACATAAACTGAGCACTGATTATAAATATGTATGGCAGATAATGATCTGAACCAACTGATGAGTGCTGCTTTAGCACAAAATATGGATATTGGAGATTATTTATCTTTCTCACATGCATAATTGTCATGTATATTGGTTGTATGAGATAGAGTGAATGGCTGAAGTTTAGCTTGAAAGTCTGTGTTCAAATCTTTATAGTATATCTAAACTCCAGGTATATAAAATTTATTTGTATTTAAAATATTACCAAGTCAGCCTGTATCCTGACTATCTCTCTTCTGTGTATTTAAATGGATATGGTCTTATACATGAAGAGTCAGAGTAACTTAAAGTCAACATGGGCATGACAGTAATATTGACACTAACAAGAGATTTTGGCATTTCATTACCAGTTATTCAATAATATGGATGGCTGAATAATTGGAGTAGATTTAAGCCTGTCCATTAAAGTGAGAAGATTTATTTAATAATAAATCTTATTCAACTTGTGCTTCCAATATTTGTGCATTTGTAGTAATTATCTACTTTTTAAATCATCTCTTCACTTTCTAACTTTACAAAGTCCAACATTTATGTTCATTTCATAAAATCTTCTTTCACTTGAATAATATATGCAATTGTAGGTACTTAAATAAAAATAAACTTCACCCTGATTATATATATATGTGGGAGATGAGGATCTGGACTAACTATATTGATCATTTTTTTTTTTTTTGCATGTGTGTGGTCATGTGTATAGATGGTATGAAATAGAGTGGATGACTGAAGAGAGCTTGAAAGGCTGTGTTCAAATCTTCTACACACACACACACACATATATATATATATATACATTTCAGTTACATATATATATATATATATATATATATATAGTAACTGAAATAATTGCTATTGCCACCAAACACTTCAAGATGATCACTCGGTACCTTATAATCAATCAAAAGCCAACACATTGGGCAAGCCAAATCGTAATCTATGCTAATAACTAAGAATCAATAAAAGGTGATTAAAACACTGTTATTGTATAAGCTAAGCTCAGTGGGTTTCAAATATGTTATCTGCCACAATAACAAGAGAAAATAATTGGAATAATTATCACTAAGATAAAAAGCAATATTAATAACTTAAGAGAACCCTCATTCACATTCTAATAAAAATAAAGGCTAAATATTGGAAGCATATATCATTAAAGTTTACATTAAAATTCTTCCCTTCACAAGATCTGCTACTACCATACTTCTTATCAATCTTTTAAGCATCTTATTGCCATGATCAGAGGAATCATTTGATTTATAAAATATGACCATGTCTTCTTGAATATTTGTCACTATGATATCTTATTTGAAACATTTTCTTCTTTAGCAATAATAATTTCTTTAATAAGATGGTTTATAAATAAATCGGGTACCTCAGAGTAAATATGATTAAATTTAATTATGATAAACATAGACTATTTAGCAAAGAATGAAATCCTAATGACAAGAACAATGAGACATACTTTTATTCCCAAAGTAATGTGTTCCACAATTATGATAATAATAATAATATTAATATTTTAAATAAACAAGGCAAACTCTTAATTTAGAATTAAAAATAAAATCTACTAAGATAACATTCAGATGTTAAGAATGGATAAGGGATTTTATGGCCAGTCTAAATATCACATTAATAAAACTACTTTAAAATATCTTCTAAAATTAAATAAAGTAAATTTATGTTTTAAATTTATTATGGAATAAGAGGAGGATTATTTTATAAATATGGAAAATATTTTAAAATATGCATAGTGATCTTTAATAAACCAACAAAATTGATTAAAATAATATTGAATGATAAATATGTAATTATGATTCTTTATGAAGCAAAATAATCTCTTGCTTAGAGGTAATTCTAATATTTTAGAAGCAATTTCAATCAGTGATTCTTATGTCAAAATTTTAATATCCATGTATTTTCAATGCATAAAGATTTAAATTAATTTATACTGTTCTTATGTTTTTATTAGATTTCTGAATAATGAGTGGATGATGTGGAAAAATGATTATAAGAAAATTTAATTAACAATGATATTTATTTTCACATTAAACAGAGAACAAACAACAAATTTGACATACTTTTAAATACCATTAAACAAAACTTCTACAGATAATTTTTTTTTATATCAGAAAAATTACAGCTTATAAGTTTATTTATTATGTAAATTTACAATAAATAATTAAATAAAATGAATAAAGACAAATTAATACAGCTTGTCCATAAAACTTTTTATAAATTTTAATATGACTAACTTTTCACACTTACATAACATTCATCCTAATAGAATGTTCCTTATGAACATTTAATATAATTTAAAAATTATAATCTTACTAAGTCAGCAATGAGTTAGATATTATAGATGTATGTTTTTATTTTCTACCAAAACATAACTTAAAATTTTGAATCTTCAATATTTATCAAGTTATGTCTTAAATACAAACAAATCATAACTATAGGACTTGCACATCAACATTATTATTTACACTTAGATAAACTATGAATGTAAGTAAAGGTAAGGTTGAAATTTTTTAATACCTGACGAAAAACATCAATTTTCAGGATAAAATCATAGCAATATATTACCCATGGTTTTATACAAAATACATTACCAACAAAATAAATCCACATTTGGACAACAAAGTGAAGACAAAGTAAATGTTTGATGGCATGAACTCACAAATAAATACACCTACTTTTGAGGGCAGTAAATAAATGAATTAGTATTTAATCTCTAGTCATGAAACAAAGAGAATGAACTATCAGGGAAATGTTTCTACTTTTGAGGGCAGTAAATAAATGAATTAGGACTTAATCTCTAGTCATGAAACAATGAGAATGAACTATTAGGGAACACTAATGATAACTGGATTTTCCTTAAACAAAGCATTACATGCTTTACTATAATAAAGAGCAATGAAACACATTTGAAAATATCATAACAAAATAGAGAGTCTAAACTACAGTCTTCAAAATTATATTGGCAAGATAAACATTCTTAGAAAATAAGAGATAGACTAAGCTATATCTCTTAAACAAATACACTAACTAACAGATGTGTGAAAATGATAAATAACTAATTAATGTTAAATCTAGCTTAGTAAAATTAGGCAGTAAAATAAGCAATAAAATATATATCCATTTATATTTTACTCAGCATAATTATACAATTTTAATAGGGCATGCATAACATTTTCAAAATATATTATTATCAAATGATAATATTCTGAGAACTTTGACAGCATTCAAATACAAAAGTATACTAAATAATATGCATATAAAATAATAACATTATAAACAATTTAAAACTAAACTCTTTTACCATAAGTCCATCTGTCTCCAATAATTTTAGCAAGATATACTAAATCAAGTGAATAAAATTTTAAAGACACTGAAGATTTCCAGTATTCAGGAATATGACATAACTGAGTTGCCTATAAGCAGCACAAAATATTTTCACAATTATGCTAGCAGGAACTTTTATATGGCCATTTAATTAAAAAACTCTTCTATGGATTAAACAATAATAATAATATTTATTTCACAACAAAGTCATTTATTTTTCTATCATTTGAAAGTATGAACAACAATAAGCAAGTGAAGCCATTCTTTTCTTGAAAATATTATCTTTTTTTAAATAGTGGAACAGTTTTCTGAATTAACAGTGATGAGAGAGAGAAAGAGAGCGAGCGAGAGCACATTTTTATAATAAATATAGGATAATTCATCTTAATTTTTGAACAAGAATAATAAATTCAGAAATGTTCATAAATTTTCAATAAATAAACCAAAATATCATTTTGAAAAATTTTTAAAAGCATATTATCAGTTTCATAGAACAATGAAAAATCATTTGTTTTAATTTCAATGGAGTTAAGAAAATATGTTTCTTTACTTAAACATGAAATAGAGATAATAATTAATTGTATGAAGTAAATTTACTTTTACACTGCTATCTTGAACAATAATAATTGCTTGTTAAAATAACAGCATAATAAAATATATATCTGAATAATAATAATAATATGTCAAATAAGTTAAATGTTGTTAAAGCATTTGAAACTTCATTGGAGACATTGATAATATTTTATTATTATATGCAGGTTTTCATATCAGGAATTGAAAAATCCTTCATTTAAAAATGAATTAATTTCAAAACAACCTTGCTTTAAAAGACAAGCATTTTAAGAAAAACATTTTAAATTAATATTTCTGAAGCAGCTAAATAATTTAAAGTCATTATCATTATAAAGAATTAATAAACAACAACATATATTAAAGTAAATTTGAAATATCAACTAAATTTTATATGAACATTGAAATTACTTAAAGTTCTTACATTACTGGAATGATAACTTTGCTGTTTTTCAAAATCCCATGAAGCATGAAATTTAAATAATATTAATTCAAACATTGTAGAATATTTAGTCAGTTTTCCCATAATGTTTCCTGTATTGTGAAGCTTGTGTGCTTTAAATCCTCAACTTAGAAATTATGCTTGGATAAGGTTAGTCCTTCTAGCAACATATTACTTTTACTAAGAACAAAAAAATTATTTAAAAGAAAGTTAAAACTTTAGCTAATTAAAAAGAATTAAATGGCTGCAAGTAACAATGAACAAATGCATGTACAATACCCAGTGTGTGTGCAGGTATCAGATTCTCTTATTTATATCCTAAGTCATGTTATTATTTTATGAATTCTGATATTGAAATTTTTATTTCCATCCATTCTATTTCATTGGTTTGAATCCAATGTCTTACAATCTCTAAGGAGATATTCTAAAAATAATCTCATTATTTATTCATTTTTTAAAAATCAATCAATTTACATCTAGATAGACAAATTAATTATTATATTTCCTGTTAAAAAATTATTTATAAAAATATTATAGTAAAAAAAATAATTGCATTACAAAAATAAAAATTACCTTATTCCAAATAAAAAACATTATCTTATAATATTTATTTAACACATTCATTTTAATTTCATTAACTTCTCAGAACATTTAACATTGTCTTTTTTTAAAAAAAAAGGTTAATAAGAAACATATTAAACAAGGACGTGTTAAAGAAATTAACAACATTCATTCATTCAGATATTCATGTATTCACTCTTTTTAATTCCCAGTTTTAAAATTATCAGCTTCATTATGAATTCTTTTAACTAACTACATTAAAAATATTTAATTATAATATTTTATATTACAATTGAAATTGAATTAAAGCATTCTGATATTTAATTTAAATAGTAACAAACTTAAATATAAGGATTTACACCTAGTTTTCAAGTTTAATACCAATATTCAACTTCAAAATACTTTAATAGTTAAATTATGATTATTTTAACCTTATTGGCTCACAAACTATATTATCCAAGACTTCATATTTAAAAATACTTAAAATTTAAGTACTTTAAAATTACAAAGAATTATTTATAGGACTAAAATATCATAACTAGGCTGCTAAAATCACTTTAGAGCTATAAGAATTGTAAAGATATTTATACACTGACTTGTCATGTAAGTAAACATAGCATCATTAAACAACAACAAAGTTTATTTATTCTAAAATTAAATTACTGAATTTTTTTTTTTTTAGAAATTAGACTGAAATATAACTTGGCATTTAGCTTCAAGCAAAAGCTAAAGGTCACTTTATATATATATATTGATTACCAACTAATGGATAAAATATGTGTAACCAAAACATCAATGAAAGTTTTAACTTTGTATCAAGAGAAACATAATAGTCATTTAAGTAGTTGGAATCAATGCTATGATTTTTATTTTAAATGTAAAATACATGTGCCCATTAGCAGAAATCAATGAAGCAGCTCCTAATTCTATGATATCATCTAATGAGATAAGCTTTATAGGCAATTCTAGTGTTTTATAAAATTTATATGTTGAGAATTTATTCACAAAGTGAATTTGTGACACTAAAAGCTGTATACATATTTTCATTTAAAAAATAAAAAACAAACAAACAGATTTTAATCATTACTTTTCTGTTGATCTATAGTTAAAGTCATTATTGTTCTACTGAACACATATTTCATTAGTGTCCTGCTTATCTTTATATATTAGTTTAATTAGTAAGAGTTTTTAAAATGCTACTATTTTTTTCTATAGATATTAAATATTAATTTTTTTAATTTACAAAATTTTGTAATGAGTGTGTCCATTAGTATATTATAAAATTGTAAAGATTAGCAAAGAATTTTTACATCAATTTGTAGAAATATGAATCTGGTAGTCTGGGAAATTTAACTTAGTTTGTAAGACAAAAATTATTATACCAGGATTTACCTAGATATTCTCTACAATTTATTACATATTATTTATGTTTAAAGTAAAATTATTTCAATTTGAGTCATGTTTTTTTTTTTTTAAACTTGCTTAAAGTTGTTGTTTGTCTGAATTTATATATATGTTAATATACAGATAAGATTTTTTTGAGTAGCATTTTTCATATTAAACACTTTGAAAATTAAGAATCATATAAACATATAATGATAGCTTATGATAATTAATCTACCTCACGTTGGTCAATGTTTGTAATGGAATGCAATATATTTGCAAATGCTAAATATATATAATAAGAATAAAGCTGCATCAAATAGCAGACAATCAGTAGTCAGTTATAATTGAATTTAAGTATACCATAAAATAGGAAGATAATCATGGTTATTGAGAAAATATTAAGGCAACTATTAATAGGAATATCTGGGGGAAATTTGCTATAATCATTAAGATGATTAGTGAATATCTGGGGGAAATGTGCTATAATCATTAAGATGATTAGTGCAGCTCAGCACCATATGATTTTATAAGAACTGACCATAAATACAATAGTCATATATTAACTTAATAAAATGTTTAGACTGCAACAGATGATTCTAAGCACTGTTATAGGCACTTTCATATAATTCTTATTTCTATTTGGATATCAAAAGACTGCTGTACATCTTTGTTCCAGAGTAAAGATAATTATTTAATTTAGTATTTAAATAAATTTATTGTAATAATTTAAAATAATAATTAATATTGATGCAGGGCTCTCAGATCCAAGGCTCCTCGCTGACGAAGGCCACAAGCCAGAAATTAGTCTGGGGATATTGGATGAGTAGGCACTAGATGGAGATTTTATGTACAAGCCTTCTGGCATCCATTGATTACTCTGGCTTGCATTAAGTGGCAATACGTATAGAGAGTTTTGCCTGTTTTAATAACAGTTATAAGCAACCATAAGAAATGGTGATCATGTGATGTTTATTGGCCTAAAATAAATTATTATAGCCAATTCCAATTTATTTATAAATATTATATAAATATTAAATATTTTATTAAATTGACTAATAAAACAATAAATATAGTAATATTGTTTAAGTTGTGGTTTTCATTATATGACATATATGCACAAACAAGTGCATCAAGTAAAACAAAAGTATTCCAATTGTTAATTTGTTTTTAGAATATATAAATTCAAGTTATTCTTTTATATATAAATGGTACATAAAGATAGGTAGGATATATATATATATATATGCATACATAAACATTATAATTTTCAATTTATCTTTAATCCACAATTTAACTTATAAGAGTAAATTATTTTAGCAATATATAAATTATTTTTTTATACAAGCTTATTGATTATTATTGAAATATTTAGATTTTTTTATCTATCACTATAGATGTAACTGCTGGGTATTTTTTTCTATCACTAGATTTTTTTTGTCTGAAAATTTATACATACAAGTGAATACCCAAAATAACTGGAATCATTCTCTGGAGAGTGAACCATTATAGTAAATGCTTCTGCTGTTAGATGCCTCTTGTAGTACCCCCTGCATGAGTCTGCCAATTGTCATCATTGAGAGAACTTATATTGTGGCATAGTAAATGTTTTTTTTAAAATGCATCTCACATATTAGTTAATTTTTATAATGGCTGAAAAGTTGGAACAATATGAAATTCAGTTTTTTGTTAAGGAAAAATGGTTATAATTATGAAACTGTTAACATGCAAATGGCTTTGGAGAAAACACAAGTTCACCACATCCTGAAAAAGCATGTAAGTGCAGTTCAACATCAAGACAATGCGGTTTTTGGGGGTGTGAAAATGGCATTGTTTACTCTGAATTCATTCGTAATGATCAGACATTTTACTACAAGTTCTGAAAAGTTTGTGTGATGCAGTAAAATGAAAATATCCCAATTATTGACTTAATAGGGATTGCAAGCTTTACCATGATAACACTCCAGCACACAAATTCTTAAGTGTGGATTATGATTTTTAATTAAACAGTATGACACAGCTTATTCATCAGCTATATTTATCTAATCTTATTCCATGTGACTTCTTTTTATTCCTTTGAATGAACAAATGTCTTAAAAAAATATTTCGCATTCTTAAAAGTGGTATAGAAAAAAAATGATGCAGACATTAAAAGGTATCACTTTGAAAGAGTTTTTGGACTAATTCAAAAAGTGAAAAACATATTTAGATTGGTGCATTGTATGAAATAGATTATACTTTGAAGAGGATTTAATTTGTAGCACTTAAAAGTAAATACACACTTTTTTATTACAAAATTCCAATTCTTTTTGGATATCTCCTCATATATACAGTAGATTTTACATATAGATAGGAGGTGTATCAGGAATTTTTTGCCATTTGCAGGTTTTTTGGCTATACTTATATACAAAGAAAAATGAATTTTATTTATAACTAATTTTATAGAAATATTTTGATTAGATTGGCTTCACACATATTCTTTTATAGAAACATCTTGTTTAGATTGGTCTCATATTTAGACTATATTTAAATAACTAATTATATTGGCCTTTAAAACAAAATATATTATAGAAATATCTCATTTAACTGAACTGATAAGTCAACTGCTTTTTAAATTCATATTTAGTTTGTACCTTATCTAAACTTCATGTATAGTAAACAGTAACTGCACATGCATGAATTCTGGGTCAATACAGACTGCAATCTTGCATACAATTCTAGGAGCCAAGCTCAGTCAGCATGGAAAGTTCTAATAATAACTTTTTTCTCTAATTAAAATCAGTCTTGGTATTTATAGCACATATTAAAGGATGCATAGATTGATAAGCAAAAGAGCTAAAATAGAATAACTTTTTAATTAATGAAAACAAAATTACAACTGTAATAAAGTTGTTATTGTTTTTTTTTTATCTTGCTTTCATCCACACAAATATGTTCAAAAATAATTTCTTAATTAAAATCCTTTCTTAATCTCCTTTTTAATATAAACACATTAAAGCAATTTTTATAATTACAAGTTTTATAAAAGATTTAAAAAAAAACTAGGTTTATTTATTTTGGTGCATTAAAAATTTAGATTTTTATGAGAATCAAAAATAAATAACATAATTCATTTATATCATAAATATTTTTATTCAGTTTTAACTAATTTATTTCAAAATATATATAAAAAATATATTCCACTTTATAGTTTTTAATTAGTATTTATATAAATAATTTTTATCTGTGTTAATTTCTTTTTTTTATAAACTTAAAAATATATGCCTATATTACTATCAAGGTTTCCCATCCATTATGTTATGACTCTAAGACAGTCTATACCACTAGTTTTGCATTGGGGAAAAAAGGAATGAAATTCGATCCCAATAATTAATATTTTTATAAATATATCCATAGACCCAAAATAAATCCATATATTAAACTTTGTAGTCCACCTTTTTTCCATTTTCTGCTCCTTATTAAAATCCCCTTCACTGAATTCAGATAGTCAGTAGCTAGAGCTTGTTTGGGAAAGTATAGTGTTATCTTTTGGTGCTAATTGGTTATTGCGTCTAAAAGAAAAACAATATTGTTATAAGTAACAAAGAATAGAAAAATAAATGAATGGGCTTCTAATGTTTAGATAAGGAGGTTTTGAAATAATTTGCTCTTTTTTGCAGCATTAAAATTACATTTCCTTTTTTGAGAAGTCTTTATCCTAAAATTGGTTTTTATAACAGGTATTTTATATGTAATTGTTTTTGTTATTTGTGTATAATATGAATTTTATCTTATATTATTTGTGTGTAATTTATTTATATACATATATTGTTTTCTATTTCCTTAATGTTTCTAAAAGCCATTCATTTGCTGATTTTTATTCTGTAATATTTATTTAGAGCATGAATTTCTAATCTTAATTTACATTTTTGCATGAACTTTGAGTTACTAGTTTGATTATTGATATATATTAAATTAAATCAATGTGTTTTTTTTCTTTGTATTGATATTTTAGGAAAAATATTAACGGGAAATTGTATAGTTAGATTTTGCTTTTTGTAATAAAAACAGTAAGAAGAATTGTTATGGTTAAGCATGTCAAGTTATTGGCAATTTATCAAAATAAATTAAAAAAGTAGCTAAAGACAGCATTCATTGTGAAATGTGATACTTCAGTTCTCTATATTATTTCAACATCTGCAAGTCGCTTATTACTCCATTTACTATTTTACTTTAATATTGACTTGAGATTTTTTACAATTTGGTTTATAGTTGTTTAATATATATATATATTGTAGAGATTAAAATTACTCACTAATTTATATATTGGTCGTGACCTAATTGATGATAAATTATTTATTAGCAATTAGTGTTATTAACATGGTATTTTTGGCGTTCTTTTAAATGACTAAGAAATTATTTCAAAATGTGATTTATAACTTTTACAAAATCATTTTTCTTTCTTAGAAATTCATTTGTAATTTATGGTCAGGTAAAACTAGATTACCTTTGGGAAATTTTTACGAATAAAATAAAGTATGGGTGCTTAAAATTAAATGACTGAAATTATTAGATACACAGTTGTTTTGAATTAGTGGAAATATTTTGTGCATTATATATATGATAGTTATTGTATGAAACCTTTATCTTCCGTTTAACAATTGCAATTAGTGTTTGTAGGTGTATATGTAAAAAGAAATCGATGCTTTGATTTTTAAATATAACTTGCTTTTTTTTTTTTTATTGCTGAAATTATTTTTCTTTAAAATGTTTACATTTATTGAAATTTGTTTATTGTACTTATTTGGTTCTGATAATAAAATTTAAAAAGATAAGTGAAATAAAAAGCATTACTATATTTATGTACAAAATGGTTTAGTTTTCAACCTAGAGCCTTTTCTGCAGATTTAGAGTACTCCAAAAGTTATTAACATGTGCCAACACGTTTTTAAGATTTTAGAAATTTTATTCTGTTTAAACCTCCTCAGTTAATAACATATTGAGACCAGAAAATTATAAATATATCCTTGAGTGTGTTATATAGAAAATTAATATATTGTAATGGCTGGCCATTGTGTGCCTGAAATGCCAGAGAAATGATGCTAATAATTTAATGTTTATCTAATGCACAGTGATTTATAGTTTGGTTGAATGCCATCAGGTTCTACCAAAATCTTGAAAATGATTGAAATTGAATTTACTCCAATCTTCTCAAAAATATGTCTTTATGTTTTTAGGTTTTAGGGTATATGTAAAATAAGAACAATATTATTTATCAAAATTATAAGAAAATTATTAAACCTCTATCTTGCCAGGTTTCTTGTTTCCTCCAGATTTATTTTCATGCATCTTTTATTTTCATTTCATACTATCACATCTTGGTATCATTTCTGGCATAAGTCATGAATCTCTTTGATCTGCATATTGAATGAAGACACACCCACACAAAGTCATAGGTTTTTTATATACAAGTTATGTACATTTCCACCATAGGTTGATTATACAATATATTAATTACAAAAATCTATTTTTCAAGGAAATTTTTTTCTTATATTAATTTTTATAAAGGTATTTCTTTTTCATGACATTTAGTTTTAAATGAGTTTAATATCTTATGCTATGCTGCATATATATATTTTCTTTGAATAATTCACTTTTCAAATCTGATTATCAGATTTTAACAATATCTAAATAAATAATCAAACCAATTACAATTTAATAAAGTCATTTATAATATGAATGATGGTGAGAATATATCCCATTAGGTACAATATTTTGGAAATTAATTTTCTTTCAAAATTTCACAATTTCTCTGAATATTAAGCTAATCTCATGATCACCACTTCAAATTTTCACAATTATAATGACCAAGTATTTTTAAGATCATCTTGACTATATTGTCTACATTGTATGACCAACATTAAACATAGCAGAGTTGAAGTACTTTACAGATAGAATTATTTAATAAATAAATATGATCATGCCATTAAGCAAAAAAAATATTGATGATCTTAATTTTCAATATTTAAGCCATGATATAAAATAAAAATCTCAAAAGCATATTTATGAAAACATATAGTAGTGCTGCTATATTAATTGCATATTTCAAAATATTAATAAATGATTTTTTTAAGATTAAAATATTCATATATTCATTATCTTAAATATCTCACTAGAACTCATGGTACAAGACTTCATTAGATGTCTATAAAAAATATAAATAAATCTGGGGCAAATTTTTTTCCAAGTCATATGAATGTACATGTCTAACTCTAAATATAAATGATAAATGGCTAATTTTAATCCATATAATTCTATAACATAAACATGTACTTAATATCTTAAATCATTCTGTTAGAATTTAACTATGATTAATCTCAATTGCTCACATTATTGTTAATAAAATATAAATTACTTCTTCATTCTTCAATATTAACTCAAAACAAATTCTCATTACTCTGTATTCTACCATTAAAACATCACATGATTATTATTTACTATGCTTACACAATTTGTTAAAAATAGTAAGAAACTCTTCATACAGTAGTGTCACCCAGTGCAAGCCATTGATTACTATGGCTTGCACTGGGTAGCATTACAGTATGGAGAGTTTATTACTGCATTACTCTGTTTTTTCTTTTCCCATGCTATAATAGGATTATAAGCAATTTAATATATTTGAAATATTTATAACTTCAAAAAAAATAATAACTTATAGTATTCATTTCAAAGATCCTTCTGCACAATATGCATGTATGTACATACATTATTAATACAATAATATTAACAATTTTTATTTTAATAATTAAGAAATTTATTTAATTTTAATTTTATGTGATTTTTAATGTGGATAGTTATCAATGTAATTTTTTATTTTATCAGTTATGTATTGCTTTTTATCTTGTATTAAAATAATACTGCATAATTTTAGAAATACCTTAAGATTTGTAAAACTAGCATATAAAATATCTTATTTCACATAGTAAATTTTTAATAACACATTTCAAAATTTTGCAAAAATGATTTTTTTCTAGGCCACAATTGACTTATTTTATAATACTAATTAATGGTGTTGGAGTTATCCCCCAACCCTATTTAATCTTCACACAATTTAAAATATGTTTTTTACGCATTTAAAAGAAGTCAAAGTATTAAAAAAAATATTTTAAAGAATAAGTACTTTTTAAAAAAAAAAAAAATTAAACTTATAAATAGAGAAAGTTAATTAAAATTGTATTTGTAATACATATATAATTAACCCTGCTGCATTTCAATGTTTTTTCATCATCCCCTAATTCAACATTTTATTTTAGTATTAAAATTTTTATTCAGTATTATGAATCAATAAATTGAACTTATTTCAACATTTTTTCATCATATCCTAGTGGCAATTTGAATTAATAGTTCAATTGTTTATTTTACTCCTTGTTAAGACCTTTATTTAATATTATGAATCAATAAAATATATTTAATTTATTAGAAATATAAGTTTACTTACAAATGAAAAACATCATAAAAAATTATATTTGAACTTTTTAAATATAGAAAGAAAAAAAAGTGAAATAAAGTATAATAGAAAATGAGAATAACTTTTTTCTTATTGAACAATTAGAGCAAAGCTTGTAAAAAAAAAATATAAATTAGCAAAATGTTTGTTGATTAAATTCCTTTTTCAACATGAACAAATTTTTATTAAGTTATCATTAAGTTATGAAATTCTATTCTTAAAATTAAAATAGAATTTATTATTATTAAAATATCACAAAAGTTCTGTATTTTGTCATTTGACAGAGTATAATGATCGTAGTTTTTTTATTATTATTATTTCAAATTTTTTAATTTGTATTTTTAAAAATTAAACATATTTTAAAAAAATCATCTAAACATGAAAAATTATGTTTTAATAATTACTATAACAAAATTACAAGCATGTTGAGGCACTGGAAAGAGAAGCTATAATAATTACTATACAAATATTTTGTAAAAATAATCACAAATATTTAAATAAGTATAGAAAATATACATTTTTTTTGCTCACTGCTGGCAACAATTGAAGAGGAGTTTACAAGATTGTTTGTATGCCCAAGATCAAAGAAGGTACCAATCAGCAGTGCTCTGGGCTTTTGTCAGCTCATTTCCAGTACACTTCTGTAAATTATTTATATCATATTTTTAAAAATAATAGTTCCAGTTTTTATTTTCAAATGAATCTAAAACTGGCAAAATAATCCTACAGATAGCTGCAAAAGTGATTGATTTGTACAGATATTTGTAAGAAAGTGATAAGTACAACAACACTATCACAGTACATAATTTCATATAGCTAAATCTGTTCATTAAATTTTTAAATGTTTTTTTTCTTGCAAAATAATAAAGTATATGTAAAAATCAATCAATAAATTACAGTCTTCTTTTAAATTAATACACTATACAGGCTTAAACCTGCACATATATATATAATGTATGCGAGATTTGAACTCAGGCTTTCACACAACCCTCAACTCTCCATGCCATCTCATATTGCTGACCCACTTGATCACATACATGTTGAAAAGTTAAATAATCACCAATATATGTATTTCATGCTAAACCAGCAATCATCAGTTGATCCAGATTACTATCTCCACACATATTTTCAACATATGTGTGATCAGGTGGTTCAGCAATATGAGATGGCATAGAGAGTTGAGGATCCTGTGAAAGTCTGAGTTCGAGTCTTCTTTTAAATAATTTTTTTTTTTGAAATTGTGATCTAGGTTCTGGTTATATGCATAGATTTTTTATGGAAACTCTGAAGTTGTTTTAAAATATTGCCAACAATTTTTTAGTGTTTCTGGGGCAAAATACTGTAAAATAGAAAATGTACAGTATTAATGAAATTTCTGGAATTTTGAATTTTTTTATGTGATTAATGGAGAAGTATTGAGTTATAACTAAGCATATGAAGTAATGTATAACAGTGATGTGCAATCTTTTTACACCGATGATTCCCTTCCTTGGACAAAAATTTGACTTTACCCATTCTTTGTTTATCATTTTACACATGTGATCCTTTTCCTTGGATGAAAATTTGACGAGACTCATTCTTTGTTTTTACCATGCCTAAATTATAAGTATGAATGTGTAAAGGTATTCATAATAAAATGATAGAAGTTTTAATTAATATACAAATTTATAATTCCTAATATTTTAAGATTAAGCACATACGATTTGAAATGAAATTTTTGAAAAAAGTCATATACTTATTAAAAATATGTATATATACAAAAATAGTTTATTTTCATGTGATTTTTATCTATTTAAAAAAATTAAATTCTTTAAAAAAAAACAAACTTAAGAGAGTTTCTTAAAAATTTCACGATTTCCAACAAATTTTATAGATCCCCCGAGGGGTCACAACCCATGATGTACACACCGCTGATATATATATAGCATATAATGCTAAAGCTGAGGCACATAATTGAAGAAAGAGATTCTACAAGTTTTTACTTATTTACTCATGGCTTCATTTTCACGTATCAAATATTTTAATTATCATTTAGGTTTTTCTGCTGCTTCACATTAATTTGATTCAAATATAGTCAGACTCCTTTTTCAATAGCTAATCTCATTGGAGAGAAATGTAAGAAAAATAATTTTATACTTAAACTTCAGCTTGTCACGTAAACACAAATAGATTAACATTGAGTTAAACAGAGTGAATGACTAAACAAAAAATACTCTTTAATATGATTTGATAATACAATGAACTTTACGTTATTCTCTTTTTTATATATACTTTAGATGAAAACGAAAACAAGTTTAGGTTGTATTTCACTTCTTAAATACATATTTAGTGGAAATGATAATAAAAATATTCTTTTAAGAATTTAAATTGCAAAAGTAATTTTATTTAAGCAATAAAAATATTTAGGAAAATGCCTTTTAGAAATAACTTATAACTTTTTATTTATTAAGTTAATGTTAGAAAATTTTAGATTTTCACACTCACATTCAAAACATGGACTTACAAATCATTTAATGTATCTGTGTATGTAAATATGTAATATTTGAGCTTAAAATAAATGTTGGTCTTATCAAAATTATATTTATAATTAGATAATATATTTTTTAGATTTAACCAAGTTTAAACATACTATGCTTACTCTTTTTTACCTAATTTTTGCAAATCATTAAGAATATAAAAAACTATTATTTCTGAATTAATCTTAATACTATAGTAGTAATTATTGTATCAAATGATTCACAAATATATCTATTTCATTTTATATATTTTTTTTAAAATACAGTTTTTTTTTTTAAAATTCTTCTAAGCAGTCGGAAATTTTTTTACTAGTATGAATAATAGTCTTTACACATGATTGAAAACAGCATTTCCTTTTAAATATTTTTATGATTTTTTTATTTTTATTTTAAAATTCTGTGTAGAAAAAGCTTCATTAAAATGATGGTGGAAGGGATGAGGATGGAAAGCAAATTCACTTTTTATTTGAGACGTGTCATTTTAATTATTGGAAATGATTTTAAATAAATTATTTCATATTTATTAATTCTTGTTTATTGTTAACTATTTATGATATGCTCCCTGGAATGCATTACAAACTTTTAAACAAACTTACACAATTCTCACTTTTTATTATTAAATAATTATAATCAGTAACTCTGGAACTCGTTTGTCATTTAAGCATAGATGCGGCACTTGATGAGTAAAGCAATTCTTTAAATTGTTAATACTGATTTTTTTATTTATTTAGCTGAGATTTAATCAAAACCTTTATTTCAAATAATAATAATAGTTACCCCCCCCCCCACAAACTAATATACATTTGAAAACCAAATTGGAATTTCAAAAAATTCTCTATTTTTTAAAATTTGGAATTACATTTTTAAAGAAAAAAAATAGTATAATGAGAACGTAATTTTTAATTCATTAGAAGAATGAAACATTTTAAGCTTAGGTTTTATCAGCTACATAATTATAATAACATTTGTTAAACAAATACTTTAAACTTAATATGTAAATAATAATATGATTTTTTAAATTAAACTGCTCAATTGTTATATATTATCTATGTTAAATATCATTATTCTAAAACATTTGTTTCTAAGTCTTTTCAGATTAGAAAATTTATGATCTTGAATAAATAACTGAAACACAGGCTTAATATATACCATGTGTCTATATATGTAATATAGGGTATATGAGGTGGATCATGTGAAAGTCTGTGATCTTGAATAAAGTCATTTAAACAAATGTAATAAAAAATGATAATGCTGAAGTAATATTCCTGTATATGTTACTTTAAAAAGATTGTTGTACAAAGAAAAATTACATTTAAGCAATAATAATGAAACAAAATTATTAGTCTAATTTGAATGTAATTTATTGATGCCATGTGTTAAGCACAATTCATTAGTGAATATTCCTTAAAAAAATAAATTAAAGATAAAAAACTAAAAATAAATTTATTATTTACATTTACTCACTCATTCATGAAGAAATTTTTTTTTATTAATGGAAAAAAAATACACATGACTGATCACCCGCTACATGATGTAAATACATTTGTTTAAAAAAATCTGGAGATTGAAACTCTAGTATTTTCCATTGATTCATAAGTCTTTGAATTGTCAAGTCCTTTAATTCATAGATTCTTAGAACTTCATCTATGTTGACATATCTTTGTATAAACCACATCTATGGAATTCATACTTTAAACTGTTTCTGAATTCCATCGCCTTCCTGTTCAGAATCTTTGTCAAAATTTTCCTGTTGCAAGCTTATTTCTTCATCATCTGTGATTTTTTCCCCTTTCATCAGTACACACCTTATTTGTTGATACTAGATTGGATTCTGATTCTTATGATTGAATTTTAGGTCTTGCTTAGTAATCAAGGATTCAGTTGTATAATCTGAAAGTTTGTTGTTAAACTTTGGAATGTTCTCAATAATTATTGCTTGAAAGAGGATAAATTGCAGCTTCAATGCCTATTTAGGTCTAAAACATCATTTGTACTAATTTTGTTTTTGAATTATTACTTTTTTGCTCATGAATCACTTCGTTGTAATTCTGTGTTGATTTGAAAAAAAAATCTTTTTTTTTTTTTTAAATTTTTGAGGTCCCCAATTCACTGGAAGTGGGCTCATAACTTCTGTTCTGATCATCAGAGAAACCTGATTTTTGTGCAGGGAGATAGCTTGAGTTATAATCTATAATGTTCAGTTCTAAAATTGAGATTGAATTAAAATTTAAAATAATTTTCTGATCTACACTGTTTAGCCGCATTTGGCAACTTTCAGTTTGACATGACAATGTTGTATCTTTTTTCCTATGAATAATTTAACACTGGGATTTCTTTTTTTTTTTTCTTTTAGTTTTATGATTAATTTTTG
Organism: Epiperipatus broadwayi; assembly: GCA_028023455.1. Classification (NCBI taxonomy): domain Eukaryota; kingdom Metazoa; phylum Onychophora; class Udeonychophora; order Euonychophora; family Peripatidae; genus Epiperipatus; species Epiperipatus broadwayi. Next base: position 1,395,591 of record JAQFVV010012417.1, on the reverse strand, counting down.
TATCTATAATAATCCCTAGGCCATTTTCTATCTTCCCTGACTGGTTTGCAGTCATAGAAACTACATTTCTAATATCTGATGCAATGATGAAATTCTTAAAACTGTCTTTGTTAACATTTTATTTTCCATGTTTTCTATGAGCTTTGATGTCCAAATAATTTTTCTGTTTATTCTAACAAAACATTTGAATTTCTAGCATCTCTATTCTTTTTAGAATTATTTGGTTTGATTCAAAATTATTTTCCACGGTTTTATATTGTTCTAATGATTCTTAGAATTATTTAACGTAGCTTTTGCCTATTTCTAATTGCAGCCATTTACATAACTGGACCGATAGAAACTCTCACTTATTCTTGAGTGAAAACTGTTCTAAAATTTCTAAAGATAAAAAAACAGTAAAACAGGTATTCACTTACATCTTGTTAAACCTTTTTTCTATAAATCCAAAATTGGACTATGACTTTGATGAATAATATATGTTGCTGAGGATACAATAATGAAAGTTGTGACCTTTGATTACAGTACTCATATATTATTTACAAATAGTGGTTTTTAGTCCTGAATGGATATTAGATAATTCACAATCATTGTTTTAGTGCTAGCAATTTTTTTGAAGATAAATGTTTAACATGTAATTGAAGATTTTTGGCTTTTATGTTTTGTAAACAGTTGGAAATAAATAATGAATAATATAAAGTTATATTTTTCAATAATTTAAAATTTTTGTGAATGAATTCTTTCCTGTAAATTATAGTCTGTGTATATGTACATAATGAAAGAAAATGTATTTTATTATTATTGTTTTTTTTTGTTCAGTTTGACTGTTGAACAATCTTTTTCAGACCTATAATTGATAAATATCAGCTATATTAAATACCTACATATATTTATACATATTTTTATTATAATATTATATACATACACACACATGCAAACATATATTGAAGCTGTAAATATGGTTCTATATATTTGTACTTCACCTGTTGCTAATTATATAACTACTAACATGGGTTTGAACCCAACTTACATGTAATTAGTACCAGAATCTAGCAATGAGTGATAGCATATATATATATAGATGGATATATGAATTAAAATGGATCTTCACTAAATTTTAAATATTTATAGTAAATTAATTATAAAAATGGATATATTTTTTTTTTTTTTAAATATCAAGAAAATTTTAATTTTTTTTATGACCATTTAATTCGTGTGTGTATGTATATATATATAAGATAGATAAATAATCTTATATATATTGTAAATAAATTTTTTTACTAATAGTTTATATAAAATAAAATTGCCATTTAAGAGTCACATAATATAATCATTAAATCTTGTAATTTTGCGAATCATTGTATCATTCTAAAAAATGTAGAAAATGTTATAAATACCAAAGATTCCTTAATTAAATTTTACATTGCTAATTGATAGTTCTTTCCACACCATATATGGAAATGTAGATCAATTTAATTAAAATTTCACTTTGCTATTGATCAGTCTTTCCATACCATGTATGGAGATGTAGGTCAATTTAGAATCTCAACCAAGTATATTGAGTTTGAAACAATGGTTAGCAAGAATTTGATCAAATTAACATCTGAACAAAAATATAATTGAAACCAAAGATCATGTCCTGTTTCTAGAAATGTGCAAAATGAATAAAATATCTTGCCTCAAGGCAGCATTTTTAAATAGTAGCATTAAGTATAAATAGCTAAATTTTTGACCATCTAATATACTTGTTCTAAGTCTTATCTCAGAGTGCTATTATACTTCATGTCTGGGAATCTCATCTTCCATTCACTATGCCGATGCTTGAAACATCTGGGCTGAATATATGTACAGTTCAAAGAAGATACTTGCCTGTAAGGGAACTTGAAGTCCTCACTAGTAAACACCAAGGTATTTTCAAATACACCCAGAGAAATCAAGTGTTATGTATGTAGGATTAGTTAAGGAAAAAAGCTATTTTCAAACAAGGAGTATCCTATTTTATTTCAATATGAAGATGAGGTCAACAACCAGATCCAACAAATGATGGAATGGAGAATTATTGAAAACGGGCTACCCCATACAATAACCTTTTAGTAGTAGTTAAAAAAGAAAAGTAGTGCCATCCGACTGTGCTTGGATGCCCGCAAGCTCAATAGCATTACAATCCCAGAACAGGATGTTCGACCATCCATCCAGGAAATATTTACTCATCTAAGCCACAAGTGTATTCTCCACCTTGGACCCCCATGGCCAGTAATTGGCAGATGGCACTGGATCCATGGGATATGAGATACACCATGTTTAGGCACAATGGGCAGACTTACCAGTTTAAAAGAGTTTTCTTCAAATTAATTAATAGTGGAGCAGGACATTATAATGAGATACCTCAACAAAGTCTTGTCAGAGGATAATAAGAAGCACATCATTGCAAGACCCAAAAGAACCTGAGTGTGCTGAAAAAAATATTACAGTTAATTTTAAAAATGCTTCTTTGCTATTCTAGAGATATCCTTTTTGGGACACTTTGTCAATGGCAAGGGCATCAAGACACACTTAGACAGGGTGGAAACCATAGAGAAATTATCTAGGCTTAACACTCAATAGCATGTCCAGTCTTTCTTGGGATTGTGTAATTGTTCTTACAAATTTTATCCTTGGTTTGCAGAAGATACCTCACAGCTGCTAAATCTCTTAAGGCAAGGCCAGAGGTGGATATGGACAAATGAACATGATCAAGAGTTTGAAACCATTAAAATTTTTTTTAAAAACCATCATACTTCATTATCCAGATGGAAAGCACCAAAGTTCTGAGCTTCAGCAGCCATATCCTTAGAGGGGCAGACAATTATACTTTCATTGAACAGGAAACTCTAGCAATTGTCTGAGCATGTAATAAATATAAACAAATATTACTAGGATCTGAGGTTATTATTATTATCACTGACCACAGACCACAAATGTTTGGAATTTCTCAACCATAGCTATCTAACCAATGAGCATTTAATTTGTTGGAGTTTGACTTTACAAAAGTTCCAGTCTAAAGTAATCTATTGCCCTGGGCCTGAAAATATTGTCATGGACATTTTGAGTCATAATCCCATCGAAACGCATCCAAAAAAGCCTTTCATTGGAGATTAGCCAATAATGGTTATGCTCAACTCAGACAATAGTGTCATGGAGACTGAATTAGAAAGGCTCTCATACAGACAGAACAAGAAGCTCCAATACCAAAAGATAATTGATACCCTACACCATTTAGATTCCACCAAATTGCTAAAAACTAATATCACCAGCACTGTCACTATCGAATAAAGAACAGGGTTTTACAGATACACACTGAAGAGCCTGCTAACCCTTGGAAAATTTTAATACCCCAGAATCTACATACACATTTAATTGACCACATACATAGTTTAATTGGGAACTATGGTCCTTGTAAAATGGAAGAGGCAAAAACATGGCAATTTTACCAGCCTATATACCCAGGTGCTCATGTTCTGTTGTGCTAAGAGCAAATGTTTAAATAAGACATACATGGTTTGTAATACTCCTATTATCCTGTCCAAAACAAATGAGATGTTGGCCAAACATGTATGTACATATCCTTTCTGGAGAGCTGATTCTCAGAATGCAATCCCAAGTTCTACAAAATAAACAATTCAATTGGCATAGGAAAACCTATGGTCATCTTTTCAGACTGTGGATCCATTTTTATCTCTAATTTAATAGTCTACCTGTGATCCTATTCTAAGAATTTGTGTGAGAACAGGTTATTTATTACCCATGCTTTGAGTAGGTATATTTATTAGCATGGAACAAGTCCTAGGAGTGCCAATCTTACCAATTAATAAGAATTATACCCCTCAAAAACAAAAAGGTTCCAGTGGATCTTTTTTGGGTACCTTATCCAGACTAGCTCAGTCTTAAGGTCTGGGAGACAATGTCTATCGGGAGAATGAAGCTGAGGTTATCTTACAAAGAAATGCCATTTATATACTTTTTATAATTTTCTATTCTATTTCCTTTAGAGGTATACGGTAATGAATATCAGTAAGATTTTATAAATAATAACCCAGAAAGTATAAGAATCTTATAATTCAAATAAATACGCATTATAGCTTAAAATTCTAATATTTATTAATATACGTATATACTAATAACTCAATCATATTACCCAGTCATTCCAATACACATATATAATATCAATATACACATTCATGAAAGAGTGCAACTATGTGTCAGAGTTCTATTAATTAAATAATTTAATCTTTTTTCTATCTTTCTTTCTTTAAGTTGGAACAAAGCACATATTTCTTATTACCAAATTACTATATGTTCATTCAATATCTAGAGAGAAAGTCATATTTACCTCCCTTGAGAGTTAATGAAGCTTATAGCATTACAATGGCTATTGTTTTAGCAAGAGTTGTCAGTCTGAAAGATGATGAAAGATTCCATAACATTTACACATATGAAAAATCCATCCTAGAGGTATTAAGTAGATGATTCAAAATTGAACGCATGAAAGTTCTTGTTGTTTGTGGAACAAAGCACATATTTCTTATTACCAAATTACTATATGTTCATTCAATATCTAGAGAGAAAGTCGTATTTACCTCCCTTGAGAGTTAATGAAGCTTATAGCATTACAATGGCTATTGTTTTAGCAAGAGTTGTCAGTTTGGAAGATGATGAAAGATTCCATAACATTTACACATATGAAAAATCCATCCTAGAGGTATTAAGTAGATGATTCAAAATTGAAGGCATGAAAGTTCTTGTTGTTTTTTGGATAATCTCTTGCTTGAAATAGATGGCAAAATCTCCATAGACAAAGATCATCATGATAGGTGGATCACAAACACCTATACATTGGCCAGTTTAATGAATCCACATGATTCTTTTACCCCAGCATTTCAATGGAATCCATTCTTATTAATTTTTATTAATGAATCAGTTTATAAAAATTTATTTTCCATGCTTCTTTCTATCTAACAGTAACTTTTCCGAATCACTCTTAAATCCCCCCCAAAATCTTTTCTTTTATCTCTCTTTCACCTCACTTTTTTTATTATCCATACACTGAGGAACATTAGCTCAGGAATGCTTTTAGCCTGATCAGGTTTCAATTGTCCAAAATACTTAGTGGCCAATCCTTGTAATTCTGACAAAGTGTCAGTAACAGAAATCACCCATGGCATAATTTGCAATTCCTTTTATTACTCTCCAGCTTTATTTTTAATTTGCTTTTATTAAGAAACATGTGCTACAAATAACATTATTTGAATAATTATAACTTAAGATTATAAACAACAAAAAATATAAAACAAAAAAATATATAAAAATCAATTCCGCACATAACTGCTCTTTTTCATCTTCACATACAAATCTATCTGTTAATAACTAATTCTATGCAACAATCACAACAACATGTGTAATAAATATACATATGTATATGTTCACACCTTTAAATGGTTAATATATTTTGCTCACACTCTTTTGTAAAAAGGTTCAAATGTATATCTTATAAATTTTTTCACATCTATTAATTTAATCCATAATAACAAATCGCAATAAACACTCTTTTGTAATCATTATTGTCTTTTACTTCCTTTAGTACCTGTATTCAAAGTCAGCTACTGTTAATATACCCCTCTGGTGCAATAGCCTTCAAATACCACCTGTGTATTTGAATGGTTTTTTAACTGCCTCTTATCTATCCTTTATCCCTCTCTGGGTTTGCAATGGGCTTGAGTGACCAAGCATTGTATGACCCCTTTACTTCACAACCAGTATCCACCCAGAATGCATGTTTCCATGATTCTTCATTATTGTAAATGGACCCTCATGCAGATTGCAAAACTTTTTGCAAATAAACTTTCTGGGTTCACCTACATGAACTCTTGAAACCACTTTTTCATCATAGACTTCTGTGTACCATCAAGTGGTATGCATGCTGTTCATCATTTTCTATATTAATGGGAGGTGCTTCTGTTCCTGAAAAATCAGTTTTGATCAACCTGGGTATGTGTCCTATTTTCAATTGTTGGACTCCAACTCACCCATTCTTTCAAGACGATTGGGGTCCCATGGTTGGATATGATGGTTCACAGTTTTCTCACTGAAGGAATATGTTCCCTTTCCAGAACATGTATGGTGTTCCTTGTGTTGGCTTGGGTGATGGGATATGCAGACACCAGTTTGGAGAATAAATCATAAACAACCAAGAGGTACTTCTTTTTATTGAAGGCCAGCAGTGGGCCATAAAAATCAAGTGCAACCATTTCCTTAGGCTCTCATGGGATCGTGGACAACATTGGAGTCATATATTTCCTGTTTGCAGGCTTAATTCTGGAAAATTTTACATTGCCCAATAACAGCTGCATCCTGGCCACATATGCTCAGCCAGTAAAACCACCTTTTAAATCCATTCTTCCATCTTCATTATCACATAGTGGCCCAACCTGCAGCACATGTGCCACCATTGCATTTTTCATATGCCACAGGATGACTGACCTCCACTCTGCCAGATTTTCTTTAACTCTGTATTGTAACACACCTTGCTCCAGTTTAAATTTCTGAATATTCTGCTTGACCCAACCCCCAATTTTACCTTCCTTACCTTCCAATCAGTCGATGACCATTTGAAGTTGTTGGTCCTCTCTCTGACAACAATTTAGGCATCCCAAATCACTTTCAAAGTCATTCATCTGTTCTCAACCCTATGTTTTCTCTATATAAATTCTCTGTACGTAGATGGTATGATTGCATGTCCACTGGATTGTGACTGAGCATGTCAGCTATCACATTCTCAGACCCCTTACAATACCTCACCATATCGTTGTATTCTTGGAGTACAGACTCCAACATACCAATCTGCTATTTGTGAGGTAGCTGTGGTTGATAAAATTTCAGACTCATGTGATCGGTAACCAGAATGACCTCTGAGCCAAGTAACAGGATGCAAAACTTCTGAAAGAGCCAAACAATGGCCAATGCCTCTTTTTTCAGTGGTTGTATATTGTACCTCAGGACCTTTAATTAGTCTGCCCAGAAAATATGGTACACATATTTTCTCATCTTCTTGCTCCTGAGCCAATGTCACTCCAAGGCCATATCCAGTGCTGTCAGTGTGGACTATGAATGGCTTCAAAAATTGAGAAAGTCTAGCATAATGTGTTCTAAGTATCCTGTTTTCACTTTTTGAAAAGCTTGCTCCTGCTCTTCCGTCCACTTCCCTGCTCACTACCATTTTTTAATAGCTTCACCAATGACTCCATCCATTCATCAAACCATTCCTGAAAGTGGTTGTACAATGTACACAGCCCCAGAAATGATCAAACTTGCTTCTTGGATCTAGGCATAGGAAAGTTACCGATGGCAGAGATCTTGTCTGGGTGTAGTTTGAGTCCCTGAGGACCACCACATGTTGAAGAAAGACCACCTTTTTCTGACAGTGTGCTCTTCTTGAGATTTATTTTTTTGCCCTTTTTTTTACATTCCTCTAGAAATAGTCCTATTTCACATATGTTTTTCTTAATATCTGTAGAGGCTACCAGCACATCACACATGTAAATTGTGACCATGTCCTTTATCTCTGAAGATAACACCTGATTCAAGCACCTGAATAACCTGATCCCACTGTTTATTAAGCTGAAGGACATCCTGTTGAATTGGTGCAAATGGCTTTTATATCTGAATGATGTGTATTGGCAATCTTCCGGGTGTAATTTAATTTGCCAATAACTGGCGGTCAAATCGAAGGTGGAAAATATCTTCTTCCCTTGGAACTTCCTCAGTAACTCTTGCATGGGGGTGATACATTGACAAGTGTCATTAACAGAAATTGCCCATGGCACAACTTGCAACTTCTTTTATTACTCTATCCAGCTTTGTTTTTAATTTGCTTTCATTAAGAAACATGTGCTACAAATGACATTATTTAAATAATTATAACTTATGATAATAAACAACAAAATATATAAAACAGAAAAAAAATATAAAAATACAACTCTGCACATAACTGCTCCTCTTCATCTTCATATACAAATCTATCTGTTAGTAACTAATCCTATGCAACAATCACCACAACACATGTAATAAATATGTATATGTATATGTTCACACCTTTAAATAGTTAATGTATTTCACTCATACTCTTTTGTAACAGGGTTCTAATGTATATGTATAAATTTTCTCACATCTATTAATTTAATCCATAATAATCACAATAAACTCATTTGTAATCATTATTGCCTTTTACTTTCTTGAGTATCTGTATTTGAACCTAGCTACTGTTATACTAAAGAGTGGAAGGCATGAATTGAAAGACAAGGCATTAAGCACATACCTCAATTCGAAACCCTCAATACAATTCTTGTGAGAGGATAATGAAAGAGATAAACCATCTGTACAGAACATATATACCAGATAAGCACAGGGATTGGGTGAATCATCATCATAAGGTGATCCACTTTATTAATACTGCCATAGATGAATCTATAGGGAAGCCATGCCCTACATTAGTTAAAACACCAACACCAATCTACCAAGAATTCAACTAAGAAAAAGACCAGGATACGGCTTGATCATTGTTGGTGCAAATGTTGAAGCTCAGAGAACATAGGGGAAATACTAATATCACACCTTTCATGAGGAGACTTAGTTTGAGTATGAGAACCTAGAGGTAGTAATGTGAATCAAAAATAATTATGAAAATTCTTCCCATTAACAAGAGACCTTACCATATTTTATGAAAATATGGAAATAATCTATTTCTTGTAGTTGACAATGGAATGATAAAATGAATGTTTAATATGTGACATTTGAAATCATATTATGATCTACCCCAGATCCTGGAAGGATATAAACTATGCTTAGACTCAGAGGCCCCTTTTTGGAATAAATTCATGGAATTGAATCTAGACAAAGATTAATAGTGTTGCCATCTGTATGCTATTTTTTAAATTATTTTATAGTTAAATCCCACCATTTTGTGATTAGTAAGATGGGATCAGGATGGCTAATTTATTTAGCAGGTATTAAGGGCTTACATATTTTAATGATTAATATTGCTGTACCATGTATAATAATATGGAAGTTGTCCATCAGTGAACCCTTAGTCATTCTCTCTCTCACCTCTGGAAACTACAGTAAGTAAAGAAATTTTTTTGTTTTTTTTATTCCCCAGATTTGAAGGATATGAAGCTGTAAATATGGTTCTCCATATTTGTGTTTCACCAGTTGCTAATTATATAACTACTAATGTGGGTTTGAACCCAACTTATAAGTAATTAGCACCAGTATCTAACAATGAGTGATAGCATATATATATATATGGATATATGAATTTAAATGGATCTCTACTAAATTTTAGATATTTATGGCATAAATTAATTATAAAAATGGATATTTGTTTTTTTTTAAATATGAAGAAAATTTTAATTTTCTTTATGACCATTTAATTCATGTATGTATGTATATATATGTAAGAAATAAATAATCTTATAATTTTTTTTTACTAATAATTTATATAAAATAAGAGTCACATAATGTAATCCTTAAATCTTGTAATCTTGATGAGTCATTGTATCATTCTAAAAATTGTAGAAAATGTTATAAATACCAAAGATTCTTTAATTAAATTTTACTTTGCTAATTGATCGGTCTTTCCATAGCATGTATGGAAATGTAGGTCAATTTAGTTAAATTTTATTTGGTTATTGATCTGTCTTTCCATACCATATGGAGATGTAGCTCAATTTAGAATCTCAACCAATTATACTGAGTTTGAAGCAATGGCTGGAAAGAATTTGATTATATTGACATCTGAACAAAAATATAATTGAAACAAAAAATCATGTCCTGTTTTTAGAAATGCCTCAAGGCAGCATTTTTTAAGTAGTAGCATGTATAAATAAATACATTTTTGGCCATCTAATATACTTGTTCTAAGTCTTATCTTGGAATGCTATTATACTTCACATCTGTTTAATTGGTGAAATAAGTAATGTTGGAGTAAAAGAAATGACTGTTTGCTTTCCCATATCTCTGAGACTCATTCACTATGCTGAAGCTTGAAACATCTGGGCTGAATATGTGTACTCTTCAAAGAAGATGCTTGCTTGTAAGTGAACTTTGAATCTCTATCAATACTTATTTCCATTCAAGTCAGTCTCTGATTGTGATCCACTGATTATTTGCATTGTCTCAATGAGTTAGGCAAGGTAAAACATCTACATTGCCATCAGTTAGTGAATTCTTAATTAATCCAACTTTTATTTAAAATTAAACTGTAATCCTTTTTTTATAATATTTAATTCTTAAAACCCATTTTGTATAATGCTCAATAATGTCTATACAATTTATTCTAATGCTGTATAAGTTCTTACATTTTGGGGCAATTTAGATTGAATTTTATTTTTCTCTTAGTCTGTTATTTTGATTTGTTTTAATATGCGAAGTCAGTATGCAACATAGCAAGTATGTTTAAACTTCACTGCTCCTAGTTTCTTCTGTTAAATAGTTGGAGACAGGAATTTTCTTTAATTTTAATTATTATAAACTTGCTTTGGTATTATACAGATTCTTTTTTATAATGATCGCAAGCAAGGCTTTAATGTCTGTACTTAGATATCCTCATTAATTATAAAGTAAATCTTTACATAATCATTGAAATATGTTGGTAAACCAATTTATTTAACTAAATCTCACCAGAAGTGAATTTAATACTTAATATACCATCTACCTATGTGTGATCTATGATTTTTATTTTGTAAATTAATATTAAGTTATACGTGCATCAATCACTTGCAGAAATGTAAGGAGATATTTTAGAAATGTGGGAGAAAGCAATCTATTCCCTTAGTCTTTATATTCTGACCCATTTTATCTTTTCTTAGGCATTAGTTAATTACCCATGGATGGTTTGTATTTAGGCATTTCATTACACCAGGTAACATTATTTTAAACAAGTTTAATTAGTTTACCATAGTCATTAGTGGTATGAACTATCTATATATTGTAGGCATTATTGGGGTATCATTACAGTCATTTAATTCATTAATTTTCTTGCTTTGACATGCACCATTGGATCTTTTGAATGCCCGGACCCAATTTTCATCATCCCTCTTGAAGTAGATGCTTTTCCTACTAGGGATCTCTTTCAGGTACTTTTAATGGATACATGTATGGGAAAATATGTGATAAACCATCCCAACATGCTAACCTGTGCCATTATTTTCAGAGATATGTTCTAAGCCATCATGCAGACATACTCTTACCTTTGAGAAAGTATAAAAACCATCCAGAATGTCTTAAGTTACCTCATTTGTATATATGATTGTAAATTATACTATAATACCACCTTTAGTATTAATTTATTTATATACTTGTAATGCTATCTTAAGCCATAACTGTATGCTTTTCATTACCCATTCTATGTAATTCTTTAGATGATATTACATAATTGTAGCTTATTTTAGGATGAACCATCTTACTCCTGCCCATTTGTGTGATCTCCTAAATCTTGTTAAAATGTGATCTTGCATGCTCTTAAGTCATACATCATCAACTCTTATATATATATATATATATATATATATATATATTATAATCAAATCCGTTAGTGTGAATTTGTAATGTCTTGGATAATGATTAAGTTATAATTTATTATTGATTGCCTAATCAATTTATTCTATAACCATGGAATATTAACCACACCAACCTATCTTATTTTATAAATATTAATCACACCAACCAACTTTTATATATTAAACCAAATATTTTTATTTACTTCCATAATATCCAAATGACCTATTTAACTAATCCACAGAAGTGCATAATTGCAAATTAAATCATCATCAAATTTATAATAATAATGGTATAGACAAGCTATGCACATATTTTGTTTTATTTATATTCATTAAATTATCATGTCTAATCATTTAATAAATTTATATTCCATCATTTATCTGTATTCTTGTATTTAACATTCATTGCCTGAATCTCTAGTATTAATTATTTGATTCAGTTATATTGTTTCATAAGTGAATGAGATTTTATTTACTATTATTAATTAAAATCTCTTCTATTCAATGTTGCCTTGAATATTATTACACTTTGAATAGTAATTAATATTAAGCAATAGTCTGCACCATTTTATATTCCATAGAAATTATTAATTAATCATTTGAATGCATTGATTTCCAGGTCTCTATGCTCACCCTGTTGTCATTGCTTGGACTGGAGTTAATGGGAAACTTGTAGTATTCTCAAAAATGTTGCTCATGTAGTCATAGGCTCTGGAGCATAGCCAAATAGGTTAACCTTTAGTATTGTTAGTTTTGCTTGGATTCTAGGTCTTGTTGAATGAACACATGATTTTGATCATACAATATACATATTTGTTTATCTACATATGAAACATATATATCATTAGATTATTTTTTGGTTATTTGAATTCCAATATGTATGTGTAGATGCACCCATATATCCATATTTGTATTCTGCTCAGATAATTATAACTGTAATAACTTATAATTGTCAGTATCACATTTTAATGTATAAATTAAGTGAAAATTATAATTAATCACCAATATTTATAAAATATATATTTTATTACACTACTTTTATTTATTTTGATTCATTTATAATTTTTAATTTATTGTTAAATCCTTAAAATAATCAGTTATAAATTATTGATTAAAAGGTAATTTTTATGAAGAAGAAATTAAGAAAATAATACAATAATTTATAAATAATAATTGTCCAATTAAAATAGTAAAAACTATTAAAATATATATATATATATTGTGACAGTCAGATGATGTGTGTAGATTTAACCCAGTTCGAATACTAGGCGAAAGTACCTCAAGGCCAACCATACGCGAGATATAAATCAAGAATACATATGGCCTCTGCCCATTCGCCTGTTCTCGAGGCCTGATCACAAACAAACAACATCATCTGAGCCATGCATAAATTATTTTTCAACCGGCCACAAAGCTTAGCAACAGCGGTAGAGACATGGACGGGAAATCCTAAAGAGCTAAAAGCTAAATGTGTAAAGTACATAAAAAGATGTGTTGGTGTTTGCGTTTTGCGTGCCTGGATCATTGAAAAGTAAAAATAAAGCATTTAATATAACTAAGAAACTCAAGTTTTTGATAATTAAATAATGTTTAATTAATGGCTTTAGAATATGAATAAGGCTTTAATGGGCCTCCGCTATTCCCCTAAATTACTGCAACAAACTAATTAGACAATAAAAAGAAAACAAGTTAATAGGTTTGCGGTCAAATTCTTTTCTTCCCAATTTTATTAAAAAATTCCAACTCGATCTTCTCGATAAAGTACGATAGATAATAAAAACCTTTCGTAAAGCATTCCTTATGGCTTTGCGCTAAAAACCGTGTTTAAAATTGACTTAGAACGTATATAGCTAAATCAAATATACGTGATAAGCAAATGGCGGACAAAAAGAGGTGTTATCAAAGAGATCAAGTTGGCACACAAAAGAAACTGACTTGGATTTAATTAACAACATAAATAAAATTGGAAAGAGATTTCAAATGACAAGAAGTTAACTATTAAATTTAACCGCAACGAAATACTAAATATTTACAATGGTTAGTAAGGAAGAATAGCGAAGGTAAAAAGGTTACATATAGCTAGATGATCCCAAAATATATTTAAGGTTAATTCATAAAATGTTTACATAGCAAAGACATATATTTCAATACAACAATAAAACAATATGAATCAAAAGTAGCATACGAGATAGTTTAATATAGTAGATACGATACCGTCCTTTTTCCGTGATGTCCGTGGCTTGATCCGACCGACGATAGGTGTTTGTCCGGACAATGAAAATATGAAGTATGGCTTCCATGAAAAGTTCTCCAGACACGGCATAGAGTTCATATGGTTATTGAATGGATGTTAAGGCATTTTTGGATGGTATTTAGGAACCTCGGCGATAGGCAAAGCTATGATTTGCCTAGCCAAGCATATCCATTTTCCTCAAAATACGGTTGGTTTTAACTGGAGCGGTTCCAACTTCTCCATTGTTTGAAAATGACAGCTGTATAACTTTTTTGAAGCACAAGCTAAATGTGAAGCAAAATCTGACGGATTTCTCCCAAGAGAAATCTGAATGCACTTTCCAGAAAGCTTGGAAAAAAACAGCAAGAAAAATCTTAATAAATCGCCTTCACAAGCAAAATCAGAATCAAATGACTCCTTCAAAAAGAAAAGTCTGAATAATTATCTCTTTTGTTCTCCCTACTATTTATACTTTCTCTGCCAGCTACCTTCCATTGTTTGTATGATCTGAGATCTTGATAAGCCCCCCCTTGCTGCTTTGTTTCAAAACAACACGTTCTAAAAATAACTTCAATTTTTTTACTCTAACTTTCTTACTTTAAAGTTGGAATTCTATTAATTAAAAAGCAAGAAAGAAAAGCCACTTTAATTAGACTTGAACGGCTCACTAATTAAAATATACATTCTTTCAAAATGTTGGTGGGCTTATCTCAAAATCAAATCATATTAAATATTTTAATAAAATTTGAACAACAATATATTATTATTTTACAATAGAATAAGCATTTTATTTCAGCAGAATTTTGCATTAACTCATATATATACGCTAGATGTATATATATGTTTGACTAATAGGTTAAGCAATTTTTATCAATAGAATGAAATTTATTTAAAATAAAATATTTAACTGTAATACACATTTAATAAGCATAACTATTTTTAACTCTAATGCATAACCCTGCTGATATTGAACTATAAACTTAATTTAGATCTACAATACTAATTAAGTTTATAGGAAGATGTGAAGCATGGATCGGGCTTCAGATCCATTGCTTCAATATTAACTCTTCACTTGATATTTATAGCAGCCAGTTCATCAAAGCTATAGTCAACAAAATATAATTTGAATGACAAAAATATATTTGAAGTAATTGATAATAGAAATATTAACTTAAAAAAGGCTTTCCATGATTTATTAGTTCTAAGTAAATGTTAGGAGCTTTTCCAGATGAAAAACAACAATTGAAAGAGGTAGTTTACAATTAATCAGAAATAATGAATCTATTTATATTGAGCAGAGGGTAAAATATGCTACTGCAATGGCTTGTTTACATCATGAAAACAAAATAATATATTTGTAAAAATTTTAAATATTTATTTTTAAATGATACTGTATTAATTATATTTAGATTTTATTGGAATAAGATAGTTTATAATTAACTGAAAATTTATTGAAATTAAAGTGAGACACTCCTGTTGATACTATTCTTTTTTTTTTGTAATTATAAATTTAATATTTTAAAGACAGTTTCATTATTTGAATTTATGATTTATTGGCTTCTATTTATTTTTATTTACTTTCAAAAAAACTTTATTAGAACATAAACAAACAGTTACATAAGATATTGTTACAATGTTTACAATTATAGACAATAGGATATAAATATTTACAACTCCAAAGGTAATATTACATTTTCATTGTTTCTTTTTAAATGTTCATATAGCCATTATTCTTAGCCTTAAAATTCTAAAGGTTTGTCATTATTTATCATTTAAAGTTATAATGTTCTTCTGAAACATTTATTTTTATTTATTAGTAGCTTTTTTATTTGCAAAGTTGATATTTTTTAGATTAATTTTATTTAATGAATTTATGTTTTTAATGAAAGCAATAAAAATGGAAATGATAAAATAGAAAATAAATTTTTATTTGTTAAAAATATAACCAAAAAAGTGAAAAATAAAAAATGAAATATGATATAATGTGCTACTAATTCTACCACTTCCTTCATTTTGCTGTAATATTTTATATCTATATTTATTTTATACTTCAATTTGATGTTATATATTTTATTTTACATTATCTGGATTATATTATTATATTTGGTTTTATTTTCATTTATCACATTTAATTTAATTAGATTTATTGTGTTTTTATATATTTTATGTTATTTTTATTTTATTTTATTAATTTTGTTTATATTTTTAATTTTTGTTGTATTATTTAAATAGTTATTCATTTTATTTTATTTGTCATTATATCATGGCTTTGAGAATGATTACAGGACAGTTGAAAAATAAAATTGGATGTATATATCTACAATAATTTTTTTTGCTAAAAAGTGTTAAGGTAAGAGATGAAAATTTGTATTTATATGATATAATTTGTTGATCAAAAGTTACTACTAGGGAGTGAAAGTAAAAATGAAATTATGAAGTATATAGAAATAAAAAGAAAACTATAAAAACAGTAAACAAAATAAATATAAAAAATAATAATATAAGCAAGAGAAAGATAAAAATAATTAATAAGCAAAGCATATTTCAATAGATGGTAAGTATTTAAATGAAAATAAAATAACAAAAATAATGTAAATGGAGATTATGAAATAATATGTAAAAAATAGTCAACAAAAGTTAAAATTACATAGGGAAAACAATTTTTTTTTTGATAAAACAAGATTAAAACAACAAGGATCAACATTTTTTTATTATTAATATACAAAAAAAAAACCTATAGACACATTGAATGAAACTAATATTAAAATATATTTTACCTGGAATAAAGTACAAGGAGAATTAAAAGATTTCTTAATGGGGGGGGGGGGGCAAAACAAAAAAAGAATGATAGTGGATAAAAGCTAATAATGAATAGTTAATAATTACTCAAATTTTATTTATATATTTATGAATATATATATTATAATTAATATCATGTACATTGGAACTAGTTAAATTAGAATTTTAAATTAAATTATTAAAATTATATAAAAATTAAAAAGAATTATTATAAAAAAAAAACTTATAAATTAATCCAATTAAAATCTTTTTACAAATAGAAAAAAAAATGCAATAGAAGTTCAAAAGAAAAGCATTTACATTTTAACTGCCAATCAAAATTTTACGAGTTAAATGAAGATAAAATTAAATAAAATAATAAAATTAGCTAATAACAAAAATGTTTTTAAATTAAAAAAATTAAGCATTATAAATAAATCACTTTACTATAATAAAAGTAATATATATAGAAAAAAAATATTTATCTTTTATTAATAGCTAGCCATGATATCTACTATATATTATTATTACAAGTTCTTCTGATGTATATTATGTATAATAGATAACTCATGTTTTGCTTTAATTAATATTTGCTTTTAATAAAAGGTATATTGTTTAATACTTTGTCATATAATAATGCTGTACTTTTTGATACCCATATATGTGACAGGTTTTTTTTTGTGTGTATATCTGTCTTGTCAAACTGGCAGCCCGCAGGCCGCATGCGACCCTCGACGTGATTTTTCGTGGCTCGCGGCTACGATACTATGCAATAAAATGAAAACAGAACGATATGTTGCAAACAATAAATGAATTTTAAAAAACTTTTTAAAAATCAAACTTTTATATTTAATTAGATAGACTAAAATATATACAATAATTGTTGGCTACATTCATAGCTAATTTATAATTTTCGGTTACACACATAGCTATATATTATTTGATGACACGCTTTTATGATGATGAAGCATTTGAGATATGATGAACACCAAAGCTGGCAACATTAATAATGTGCTATTGTGCTTCCGAGAATATAAATACATTTCAGCTATTCGCACCATCAACATAGCAATCCTATCTGCAGAGATTGATTTTTTTTCTTAGAAAGGCAGTTGCACTAGTTTCTTTGTCCCGATCGGTATGTTAAAAATTTGTGGGTTGTTTTCTTTTATAACTCATTCAAAAAATGTAGGTGAACATAGTTGCAGTTTTTTTTAATTTTTGAAATTTTAAATCTAAAGCCCTATTTTTATTACAGAAAATGCTACTTCCAACGCTAAATAAAAAAACAAAGATTGATGAAGACAGGAAGAAAATTTCAAGAAAGATGGGTACTGAACTATTTTTGTATGGAAGTGCAATAAGATTATGTGCTTAATTTGCAAAGAAATGATTAGTGTCTCTAAAGAATACAATATTAAGCAACATTGTAGCACTAATTACGAAGAAGAACAATTTTCGTGCTTTGAAGCAAAAATAAGAGAAGAGAAATGAAAACCAATGAAGAATTCATTAATTTGCCAGCGACGAGTGCTTATAAAATTCATGAAAAGTAGTGAATCAGTAACAACAGTTAGTTACAAAATAAGCTATTTATTAGCAAAACATCACCAATGATTCTTTAATTAAGGAATGTATGATAAAAGCTGCTGAATTTGTCTGTCCAGAAAAGGTACAGGCATTTCAAGATATCTCATTATTAAGAAATACTCCCTACTGGGGCCTTTCTCCACTACCAAAGGGGTTGCAACATCAACCCTCTTTGTCCCCTATGTAACAAACAAGAGGAGTCAATTGGCCACATTCTGGATCAATGCGATTCGTGGACTTATCTCTGACCAGATGAATGGCAATGATCCAGCTAACATTTCTCTTAATGCAGTAATTAAAAAGGGTCAATTCAGAACAATAAGACTGGCCACTTTCATTAACTTCTCAATTTGGACTGCCAGATGTAGTATTTGATCATGGCTGTGATGACTCAGTGGTTAATTGATTTTTCAAATCCCTCTACAAGATAAAAGATGAGGATAAATGAACTTGTCAACCTTGGTTAATTGACCAAACCTGGAGCCAGATGAGGCTAGAGTCCTAATTCATGTATTTCATAAGCCTAAAACTTGAACTTTCTTCCATCCACTGAATAAATAATATATCCCATCTTTCACTTAAGAATAATCTAAACTTTAACTATGTAGATCTTTCATACATCCTATATATTTAATACACAAACTTTGCATTAGTTACATACTGTATAATTAATTTACCTATATCAACTTGTAAATATTGTTATAATCCTCATTACTCTTTGGACCAGGATAATCATTAATCAACAGAATTTCCAAACCTTATACATGGGTTTGACTTACTTTATATTCCTAACTTATTAAGCATATAACACACTGCCCTAAGGCATTAGTGTAATCTTTGATTTTATTTATATTTAATTATGTTTCTTTCATACTTGCATTAATTAACTATCATGATTTTTTTATGCTGCTCTTGAGACTATATTATTGATCTAATACAAGTTTTGATTTTTCTATATACATGGCTTGCATACCATATTGAAACTTTCTTATTGACATAATTTTATCCTATCATTGATTTCTTTTGTATCCACTCTAATGTGTAAATAAAGTTTTAATTTTGAAAGTAAGAAATACAGTGGCAGATAGAATTACTTAAATGATAGATGACATCACTTCACAACTACAGAAAATATCTACCAAAATCCAGTTTCTTTCAATTGCAATTGATGAAAGCATGGATAGTAGACATATTGCACAAGTTGCTGTTTTTTTCATGGTTGTGATAACTGTGACATGTTGAAGCTAAAGGTTTTGTGTCATGACTGATAAGGAAATTAGAAGATACGTATCTAGATAAACCAAAAATCAAAGCTTTTCATTGCCTCATTCACCAATAAGTTCTCTGTTTAAAATTAATCAAAATGGACCAAGTACTTAAAACAGTTACAAAGATAGTTAACTTTATTTGACCGAGAGCACTTAACAATTGCCAATTTACTTTGTTCCTTAAAGATTTAGAATCTGAATTCAAGGATCTTCCTTATTATTCAGAAGTTCATTGGTTGTCCTGCACAACATACTGAAGAGTTTCTATTTGATTTTGGAAGAAATAATATTATTTTTTGAAATGAAAGATGAAAACAACAAAAATATATTGGTTATAAAAGATCCATTGTGGATACAAGACCTAGCATTTTTAACAGATATTACAGGCCAGCTGAATAATCTTAATATTACATTGCAAGGCAAAGATCAATTGGTAATGAACATGTACGATGCAGTTGCAAACTTTGTACAAAAACTGAATTTGTTTAAAAATCATTTGGAAAAGAACATTTTGATGTATTTTCCTACATGTGAGCAGTTAAAAACACAAAATCAAAGTTGCTAATTTTCACAATACTCTTCAAAAATTGAAAAAATAAAAGACAAATTTGATAAACGTTTTGATGATTTCAAGGAGTTAGAAGATTTTTTTTCTGTTTTTAATGGATCTTTTGTCTTTGAAGTTGAAAAAGCTCTGACTTTGATGCAACTGGAATTAATTGATTTCCAGAATGATTCAATTTTAAACAATGAATATTGAAAAGTAGGAACTCCCAAAATATATTTCTATTTAGGTGAAAGATACCTGGAAATTAAAAAAATTGCTGCACAAATTTTATGCTTTTTTGGAAGTACATACTTATGCGGACAATTATTGTTATGCATTAAATTAAATAAAACAGTTTAAAGATCAAGATTAACTGATAAACATCTATCTTCCACAATGAAAATAGTTTGTTCTCAGTCTTTGAATTCAGATATTGGAAAACTAATAGGACAAAAGCATTGGCAAATTTCCAGTAAAAACAATAAATTGTAGTTTTAGAAATATGTAATCAAAGAAAATAAATGTTTAAATAAAAGCAATACTGTATCAATTGTATATTATTGAACTGAATTCACTAAACTATATAATATGCTTTAATTATCCTACCTATATTCCTGCATTCTCACTTCAAAATAAAATTTTAAGAAAATTTGTGTGATGTGGCCCATAAATCTTACCAGTCACATTAAATGGCTTATTGTTTTAATGATTTTTCCATGCCTGGTTTATATAATATACATTTATAAAATAACAATATGAACAAAAATGTTTAAAATGTAATTTTTAAATGCTTTTATTGAAGTTAAAAAGTTAGTTTGTTTGTTGGTATGTTAATTTGTAAAACTTTGACCTTTTTAAAGCTACAATGAAAATTTAAAATCAAAGTTTAATACATTTAAATTCAATAGAATTGCTTGAAATTCAGTATCAATTAATTAATACTAAGCTATTCTATATGGGAAACTAATCTTTTTTGTAGGGCACATAGTTTCTTACATATGGAACAGAGCATGAGAAAAAACTGAATATCTTGATATTTAAAATTCTTCCTAGAACATTCATTTGTTTTAAGTAGGGCTCTTGAGAGGGCAATGCAGAGATTTTTTGAGAAGTAATAAGAAAGTTTGTAATATAGTATTGTTAAATTGTTTTTTTTTTTTAAATAAACTTTTTTTCAAATAAAAATAATAAATGTCAACAACAATTTTAAACAGAAAAGATACTTACTGATTATATATATATATATATATATATATATATATATATATATATATATATATATATATATATATATATATATAGGCTGCAGAAAGGAGTTTGCTATTAACTGAAAGGAGACCCTTTGATTCCTCTTGGAGGCCTTAAAGGAACCGAGCAGGGCAAATTCCTAATGTCCACTCCATACGTTCTTGTCGTTGCAGCTGTTATTACTATATGTTTATTCATATAGTATACGAACATGGATGGGCTGCTCACCAACACGCATTAGCCAGCGTGGTGAGTTTATTGGCTTTTTACCTCTGAGTTTAAGATCAAGAAACACCATGGTCTTTCTTCTCAGTGCCTGATAAGGCAGAATGAATGTTTGTGTAAATGATAAAGATTTTTCCCAATTATACAATTATGACAGACAAAAATAAAACATGGCCCTTAATCCCAGGAGGCTGTAAAGTCACCAACCAAGGCAGCGGTTGGTGGCCGAAGGCGGAGGGTGCTAAGAATATCCTGGAGGCGGACCCAGGCTGCCATTTGATGACGACTTTTTATTTAGGTACTTACAACTGCAGATCACTTTCAAGTGAAGGAAGATTGCAAGAATTAGAAGAAGAACTCTCTTATATTAAATGGGATATTATTGGACTTTGTGAAGTTAGAAGAAAAGGTGAAGAGACAATTGATTTAAAAAGTGGACATATGCTCTACTATAAAGGCACAAATATTGGAAATACAAGTGGAGTAGGATTCATTATAAATAAAAAGTGGAAGAACAATATTGTGGAGATTGATGGTGTATCAGACAGAGTGGCAAGATTAGTTATACAACTTAATAGCAGATATCAAATGCAGATAATTCAGGTTTATGCCCCAACAAGTTCTCACAGTGATGAAGTAGTAGAAGATTTTTATATGGATGTACAAAAGGCTTTTGATCAGAGTAAACAACATTTTAAAATTGTTATGGGAGATTTTAATGCTAGAATTGGTAAACAAATGAAAGATGAAAGTGTTGTAGGTAATTTTGGTTATGGTAATAGAAATGAGAGAGGACATAGACTTGTGGAGTTTGCAGAGAAGGAAAAACTTTATATTATGAATTCTTTTTTTGAGAAAAATGTTAGAAGGAAATGGACATGGAAGCATCCAAATGAAGGTACAGCAGAATTGGATTATATTTTGACTAACAGGAAATACATATTTCAAGATTGTAATGTTCTTAATAAATTTAACACAGGAAGTGATCATCGATTAGTAAGGGGTAAGATACATGTTAATGTAAAACTAGAGAGACAAAAATTATTAAGAAAAACTATATTTACAGTTGATATTCCTAATCTTCAGAAACATTCTAATGAATTTAAATTAGAACTTACAAATCGGTTTCAAGTATTAGTAGATTTTGAACATGATTCAGATTTGAATGAAATTAATATGAAAATAACTGATACACTTTTAAAAACTGCAACAAAGATAGCTGGTAGAAAAAAGCAGCAATTGACTAATAAAATTTCTACTGAGACTAGAGAACTTATGAAGAAAAGAAGGAATATGAAGATATGCAAGAATGATGCATTAAAAAGAATTGAATATCTCGAATTTTGTAAAATGGTGCGGAAAAGAGTTGAAAATGATATAAGAAAGTATAACTGTGAACTAGCAAGAAAAGCTGTAGAAGAAAATAAAAGTCTTAAGAATGTAAAACAACATTTTGGTATTGGTAGGAAATTTATATCTGCAATAAGGAAAAAAGATGGAATTATTACTAAAAAGAGGGATGACATTATGAAATTGGTAGAAGATTTTTATCAAGAATTATATAGTAATAAAGAACAAGTACCTCCTATATCTATTACATCTTCCGAATTGCCCAGAATTTTAAATGAAGAAGTGAGAAATGCAATTAAATGTATGAAAAAAGGAAAGGCTCCAGGTAATGATGGAATTATAATTGATATATTAAAAGAAGCAGGTGAAGAAACAGAAAAAATATTAGCAAAGTTATATACCAAATGTCTAAATGATAAAGATGTACCGGATGATTGGAAGAATGCAGTAATAATATTAATATTTAAAAAAGGTGATAAAGAAGATATTAGAAATTACAGACCTATCAGCCTTTTATCAGTTTTATATAAAATTTTTACCAAGATAATTACAACTCGTCTACAGAGAACCTTGGATTTTCACCAACCAAGAGAACAAGCTGGATTTAAAAGTGGTTTTAGTACAGTAGATCATATTCAAGTATTGAGAGAAGTTATAGAAAGGACAAATGAATATGAGTTGTCATTATGTTTTGGATTTGTAGATTATGAAAAGGCATTTGATTCTATAAACATTTCTTCAGTGATTAAAGCATTGGATCATCAAGGTATAGATCCAGGATATTGTCATATTTTAAAGAATATTTATAAAAATGCAACAGCAACAATTAGATTACATAATGATACTGGGAAAGTCAACATTGAGAAAGGTGTAAGACAAGGTGACTCCATATCTCCAAAACTTTTTACAGCAGTGCTACAAGAAGTATTTTGTGGATTAAAATGGGAAACTAAAGGAGTGAAAGTAAATGGAGATTATTTAAGTCATTTAGATTTCGCAGATGATGTAGTTGTTTTTGCAAATAATGCTTCCGAGCTGCAGGAAATGTTGCAGGAGTTGTCAGGTGAAAGTGGGAAAGTGGGACTAAAGATAAATGTTAAAAAGACTAAAGTAATGTTTAATCGATTTGCTCAAAATATGAAAATAAAGATTGATTATGATGAATTGGAAGAAGTTAAGAGTTACAAATACCTTGGTCAGATTATTAATGCAGATGGAAACATAATGGAGGAAATTAATCATAGAATTAAACTTGGTTGGAGTGCTTTTGGTAGAAATAACTTGATATTAAAAGGAAATATGCCTATGTGTTTGAAAAGAAAGGTTTTTAACAAATGTGTTTTACCAGTTCTTACTTATGGATCTGAGACTTGGACACTTAATAGAAGATCAATACAGAGACTTCAGACCACTCAAAGAAGTATGGAGAGATGTATGTTGGGAGTAACAAGAAGAGACCGAAAACGCAATGTATGGGTAAGAGAACAAACAGGTGTTACTGACCTCATTGAAAAAATTAAAAGATTGAAGTGGAGTTGGGCTGGACATATTGCTAGAAGAGATGATAATAGATGGACAATTGAAATTTTAAACTGGATTCCAAGAGATTGTAAAAGACCCAGAAGGAGACCACATGTAAGATGGATGGATGAAATAAGAAAATGTGTAGGGGTGATGTGGAGAAGAGAAGCTAAAGATCGGAGAAGATGGATTAAACTTGGAGAGACCTTCATCCTGCAGTGGATTGATAATGGTTGATAATGATGATGATGATGATATATATATACACACACAAATATTTTATCTTTTTTTGTATCTACTAAATTGACAATTTTCATTTTATTGTTTAATGAAATTATAATTGTACTTGCTATAAAATTAGAAAATATCATATAGCCCCCAATTTTCACATTGCTTTTCAGGAACAAATATTTTCTAGTTCATTTCAGTATTGCCATATATTATAAAACTGAGCAATCAATACATATCAAATAATAGCAGTAATTAAATCCTGATTCACTACTAGTTAGTGAGGAACTTGGACATTGATATACTATATTTTATATTTGGACCTAATTATTTCTTTTGTTGGTTTTATGACTAATAATAATTTTTAATCAATTTTCATATTAACAAAGATTGATTTTTTAAATGTATTACAATTATATATATATATATATATATATATATATATATATATATATATATATATATATATATATGCAAGTGTAAAATGAAAATATAGCATAGCAACCCATACAGATATGTATTATATATCCACATTTAAATAATATACATAAAATAAATATATTTTTATATAGATAGAAATAAATTTATTTGTAATTATAGGATGTAATTAATGTATTACATTTTTGTTAATCATTAGCTACAAAGAAAACTGCTAGTCAGATGACTATAAGAATAAATAGTAATAACAAAATACATTATTAATCTAAAAGTACAACAAAAAATAGAGAATATTATATTACTTTTATAATTTATATACAGTTAAGAATATACATCCATTACGTATATTCACATAACATAGACATATATTTTTGACCTATTTTTTTAACAATTAATTATTTTATTAATAAAGGCATTAAGAAAATTCTAGTTTTTATATGTATTTTGTTACACTATCATGATTGATTTAAAAATGTTGAATATTATAATTTGAGATTTGGGAATAATAGTATTCCAAACTATATTTAAAATGAAGTCAAGAATTTGCAAATAATTAGAATGTTTGTAGTTGTTTTTATGCTGAAAGCAAAATAAATTAATTTAAATTAAATAATACTTATATGTGTATCAAAAATTCAAATAAAAAACATCATTTTATAAATGGCTGTGTTTTTATATAAAAATTAATTTTTGAGTTTTTTGTTTGAAGTCATTTTGAAGACTCAAGATTTTTTGTTATAAAAGAATAGTGAACAGTGATTTTTAAGATTGTTTATCATATCTTTTAATTTATTTTCATACATATTAAATGTTTATCATGAGATAAGGAAATAATAAATACATTGCTAATTTAATAATACGAGAGTTTATTATTTTACTAGTTTTGTATTTGATGCCTTAACTATCAATGAAATCAGTAATTGTTAACCTCACAAAAACAATAGCAATTGTCAGTTAACACTCAAGAGTAACAAAGGTTATACAGATTATTAACAAAATAGAAAAATGCAAATAAAAATGTTATGATATTTAAATATGAGTTAATCAAATAGTTGAGTGTGGTTAGTATATTAATCTTTTATACCTATAACTCAAAGTTCAAATCTTGGTGGAATTTGAAATTTATTATTTTGGTTGTGGATTTTAAAGCAAGTCTAGATTTTTTTTTACAGGTAACATTTCAAAGCCAATCCAGCTAGACATACAATTATTGGTAAAAATTTATGAGCAGCTCTTCTTAGGCATTGAGTAAAATAGAGGAAAAACATTTATTAAACTTTCATCAAGTAGCAGTTGACTAATCTGTTGAGATTTCTTTGCCAACTTTTCACAAATGAATTATTAGATGTTTTATATTTACTTAAATATCAATGGATTAAAAATAAGTTCAAAAAGTATATGATGAATTTTATATAAATAAGTTAAGTCAATCACAAATTATTGGGGTATTGTATTTCTGTAGAAAACACAAAAGTAGAAAATAAATTAAGGTGGTTATTTTTGTAAAAATAAATAAAAGAGTATATTCTGTAATTCTCAGTATGAAAGTTTTAGAAAAATAACTAAATTTTACATTAAAAAATTAGAGTTAAAACTAAATATTTTAATAACTAAAATAAATTAAATTACAAAGAAAAGTCATTTTCCAAGTGAATAAAAATGATAATTTTATGAAAATTCATTATTTTTAACCAAAAGAAAATATATATGTATTTATTAAAAGGCAAAAAAGTAAACAAATCAGTTCAATATCATTTAATATTTTTTAAAACTTTTTTATAATGCATATAAACAGAAATTTAAATTGCTAAATGAACTTTGGTTTTCACATTTTTTGTATATATTTAAAACAAAATGTAAACTCTTTATTATGTGTAGGTAGTTTGTATTGGGATTTAAAATTTCTTAAGAGATAATTAGTGAAACAACATCTAGCTATCCAATAAGATTGTAAAAAGTTTATTGTTTAAAATAGAAATCATTTATTTCTAAAGAGATGATAATTTAAAATCCACTATACATGTCATGCATAATATTCAGTTCGCAATATTAAATATGAGTAAACTCTCCATCCAAGTCACAAGATAAATACTTTGAAAAGATAATAATGGCTGTCTTATCTTCATACCTAAGTGCAATTATATTGGAAAATCCCTTAAGCATCATAGAATGAGAGCATGAATATATTAAATTATTCACTTTATTTACATTTCTTTTTTATATCCTATTAGCACTGGTGCAGTTGTGGAGATTTGATTACCTCCTGCTTAGAATTATAGCTTGAGAGCACATTAATAAAACTTTCTTATTTATGAAATCATACACGAAAATTTTTCACGGTTTTTTTAAAAACAGTTTTTAATTTAGTAATCCTCCAGGATTTATATTTTTTTAAAATGCTTTTAACTTTAATTGCAGTTATGGACTTTACATATAAAATGATCCTTTATTCTCTGTCTATTCCATTTATGTTGATAATTATTCAGTATTCCTCATTTCACTTAAGAAATTGTAGATTCTTTTTGATGCAGTAAGAAATATTTTATTTTTCAACATTTTTTTTTTTTATAAATAAAAATTACAACAATTTACAGAGTGCTTAACCATAGCAATATTGTAATTGGGTTATATTTTTTACCTATGTTGATTTGGGTGTTTTGTGTTTTGGTTGTTCATTAGAAGTTTTGAACTATTTTCGCAATTATTTACCAATATTTATTGTAAATAGAAATTATTTTATTTATAAATAAGATGTTATGAACATTGAAATGAAAGATCAAGTTGATATAATAAATATGATGGAATAAATAATTGATTGTGGACATAATTTTTGAATGAAACTTAGTTAGATTTTTTTTTTATCATTTATATTTTGTAATATAATTTAATTCAATTTATTTAGCATTCAAATCTACAACATTAAACCATTTACAGACTACATGAGATTATACTTACCAATGCAAACAAACAAATAAAAAAATTTAATAAGAGATTTTAAATATTTTTTTAAAGTCTAAATTAAAACATGTTCATTAGTAAAATGCGAATTATTAATTTTATGCAAATGAATAAAGGAGATGAATTTAATATATCGGAGTGAAAAATCTTAATATGAAATAGATTATGTCTGATGCAATAATGTATGCATTATTCAATAAATAGTGATAGTACACTATGCTGGAAAGATTATAAATTTATTATTTTTTTAAAATTACAACTTAGCACTGCTTTTGACTTGGTCAATCATATTCGTAGAATTAATATATGTGTATAGAAAATTGAATTTATGAGTTAAATATGTTTGTAAATTTAAATATATCATTTGCATAATAATACAATGCATGTCTTTTTTGATTATCATGTGAATGTTATTTGCAATAAACCACGCCTTTTTATATATTCTTTTTTGATCATTGCGCTCAGCACATATAACTTTAATATTAAATGGATCAAAATTGTGGCCCAATTTTAACACGTGTTCCAAAAATATAGATTTTATGTTGGAGTCTGTTTTAGCTGCTCTATTGGCCTGAGACTCACCATAATAAATTGCTTTGTGGGTTGGTTCATTGCATTTAATTTTATAAATTTATTTAGTAAGCTTAGTCTGGAGGTAATTTAGTTTTTAGTGTTATTTAACACTTTGTTGAGATTAGGAGTTTTCTAGAACTAATATTGAATTTTTTTGAGCAGATTGCTTTCATCTTTTTAGTTGCACCTGGTATAAAAGAAAGATCAATCCATGCATTAATGTTGTTGTTATTTATGTGCCTAGTATCTAAAGAGGAATAGAATTTTTTAAGAGCTTTATTTAATATATTATTATCATACCCTGAATTGATTAGATCCCTTATATAGTTTTTGATATTGTCTCTTTTGACTGCCCCAAACTTGCATAACTTTTAGTTTCTGTACAAAAAACATTTGAAGCCAGATAATTTGTGTGAAAACAGGTGAATTATACCACAAATGTTGAGGGATTTTATGATCATTTTGTAATTTATTTGTGCATTTGAATGTTGGATATATACATGTCTAAGAATTTTATACCATGTGATCCATCTTTATTTTCTATTGACCATGTTAAAGAAGAAAATTGACTCATCCATATATAAATAATGGTTTTTCTTCAGCATAGATAAGAACACCATCTACATGGTGTATATATAAAGGTGATGTTGTTGTGGTAAAAGTTTTGGGGATGACTGCCAATTCAAATTTGTTCAATACTATGCTACAAATTATTCCACCTAGGAGTAGCCTCATAAGTCATCCATGTTCCATTGTATAAACCCTCTGTTGAAAAGGGTTATGATGTCCCCATTCATCCATTTGAAAACATCAATAATTAAAAAAATGGTTCAGTTACTATTGAAATTTAATTCAACTAAAATATCATAAATTATGCCAATAGATTGCTGGTATGACAATGAATCATAATGCTCTACTACATCTAATGATGTAAGCCTATTATGAAAGTTATACATTGAGAATTTAAAAGTTGTGTGCACTCAAATGAAGATTTAATAGCAAATTTGCTGAAACTTATGTGATCAATTAACTATTCAGCTATTAATTTGGCAGTTTTATTTATAAAAAGCCCAAAATCTATTAAAAATTTAAGGGGTTGATTTACTCTATGCATTTTTATGTTTGGAGTATGGCAGCTGTTGAATAAAGCCTTTTATACTCAAATTCATTAATTGCTTTGTTGTGATAGTTTGTTTTATGAATTCTCTGAATATCTCTGTTTGGATTTTAAATCATTGACCCAAATTCCAAAATAAGAAAAATGAATGTTGTTAATAATATTATTTTTAGAGCTGTTTGTTATTTCAAGATTTCAATTTATCATACTACATATTGCAGTTGTTTTTATGTATCATCATGAAATAACATTTTTTTCATACTTATTTTTTTTTTTTTAATAAAGTAAGTCATGTCAGTGAACTTATTGATAGACATTTAGAAGTACTACAAATGTCTACCACTATATATTTTAAATATTTTTTTTTCTCGAGAAGCTAATTATGGCTCTGTCTTAATAGTAATTTTATCTCAAATGCCTGAATTGAGTTTTATTGCATATATTCAATTGGGAACTACAGGATTAAAACAGTTATGTTTATTGAGATAAGTGTTCATTTTATTATTTTAAGTTGGCATATATATATTAACGTCCGATTTTATATGCGCTCAAATGACTTTACGATTGATTTACATTTAAAAATATAATCATGAATTCTTTTGTGTGTAAAGCTATTTTCATTTTTTATAATTTTAATAATTTAGAGAAAATTGTTGTGCGTTTTATTTATTACATTATCATGAATATACTTTTTATCCTTCATAATTTTTTATTATAATTGTAAATTACTAAGATGATATAGAAAGCTTTTGAATTAATATATATAAACCAAGAATAGTATTATTTTTAAAAAATTTTTTTTTATTTGAAATGATAAATTATTGAACTCAGTTTTAAATTCTTGTTTAATATTTGTAAATATTAAAGATTGTAACTTACACTATCAGTGGGGGAGGCAATACTGAAGATGCTTGATTTCAACAAATTATTTAACTTTTAAAATAAATGAAATATAAAAATAACTATAGCTATAGTAGATATATTAAAACAAATATAAATAATAAGCTTTATTAAAATTTAACCTGATCTCTAGGATTTATCATGTTATATAATAAATATTAAAGTATGTAGAAGGAAGGGGGAGAGAAAATAAGTTTTACTCAAAATAAGATGTCAGTTGAGAAGTCACTATTAAAGAACAACCGAAATGAAAAGATAATTACATATATATAAATTTCATAAAAAGATTTTAATGGAGATATTACAAGAATATGAATATAGCAGAATAGAAATGGGAATATATGACTGATCATTTACTTCCAACTTTTTAACATATATTTGGATAAAATAATGAGAAAAAAGAAGTGAAATGAAAACAAAACGAATGAAATTAAATTGCAGATATATTAATAATTTAATATATACACGAAGCTAATCAGCACTAAAATGACAAAAAGTAATACAGATAATTAAAGAGAATGGAAATTTAATGGAAATGAAAATAAACGGTAAAAGATACAATGTGTGATTGAATAGGTTCAATATTATTAACTTGCATTCATCATTACTAAGAGAGAAATCTTAATTGATTACTATTGTGAAATAAACGAACAATAATAGAAATGAGAATGAAAATTATCAAATGCTTTGTTTGTCAAGGATATTATTCTTGATTATAATTGAAAAAAGAATAAGAATATTGAAATATTGATATTGCAGAAGTATGCAAGAAAGGGTTAACAACAAACGGAAGAGAGAAGAAATAAAATTATGAGTGTTATAATGAAATAGTTAGAGATCACAAAGAGAATATTTTGCAGCATATTACACCAGTTTAAGTCCCATTCTATTTAAAATAAAATTAGTCTGACCTTACAAGCTTTTCCCCACCTACTAAAATAGATATATAAAAGAGAAAGAAATAATAGAGTTAATTCCCATTATACAAAGATTAAATGGAATCAGCACATTTATATAGCATATTAATAAATGATCTCCAATACTTTTGTCTGTGGGAAAAAAGGCAGAATTATATAATTAATATGTTTTAAAAGGAAATTGGATAAAAAGTACATTTATTTTAAAGTTCAAATTATAAGCAAAAATATTCAGGTCAGAATGAATTTTTTTATATACAAGTCACAAGCCATTTATTTATTTCATTCTTTGTTCATACCAGCAAGATACTTTTTTTTTTTAAAGAAAAAAAAGTCAAATTTTATCCAAGTTATATACTTTGTTAATAAAAAAAAATCAGATAATCTTTATTGCTTATTTAGTATTAATTAAGAATTTATGTCTTATTGAGTAAAATTACTAATAAAATGAATGTAATTAGATAAGTGTAAAAATATATATAAAAAAAATTTTTTTTATGTCCTTTAATATATTGGTATATTTTTTGTAAAGATAATGAAAAAAAAATGTTATTAGTTAAAACTAATTTGTGATAATAAATAAAGAACCACGGATTTGTTGCATATAATCATGGATAGTAGTAGTACAAAAAATCATTTGAGCAACCTAGAAATGTGTCGACAAATACAAGACAAAATTAAAAATAAAATTGAAAATATAATTGATTCACTTTCAAAATCTTATCTATCATTATATTCAAAAGTATCCCTTTTTATACTATTCACCAATAATACTATACACTAAATCTTTTACTAGTAAAATAAATTCACTATGTAGAAAATTGCCTTGGAGGAAAAATTGTTTCAATTTCACTAAAACGTATTCATACTCCCCTAATACAAAATGGTTTGAGACTACATTCAATAAATATTTTTAACATTCAAAAGGCATTAAATCTTATTTCTGCTTGTGCCCATTTATTTCCATACATGAAAGTGTTCTTCAAGATTACCGTAACTGATAAGCCGCCACCAGTCAATGGATACTGGGAAATCTTGCTTACATTAATTCTCAACATTTCAAATTTTATTTATTCACCACCTCAAGATAAATTTAAATATTAGGATATATACCAGATCATTTGCTCTCACTTTTTAATGATAAAAGATCAATTTTAAATATTAACAATAGACAACTAACCTGAAAATTCAAATTCTGGTCATTAGAAGCCAAATATTATTATTTTCTGCTCAAATTAAATCTTGAAGCACTACCATCATTACAGTTTATAGATACAGAAGGCATTATATAAATATGCTGGTTATGTAATAGAGAGACTGAGACACAAGAACATTTTTTTTTAGTTCTGCCACCCATTTGATAATATTCACTCATCCATACTATCATTGTACAAAGAAATTGTGACATTCAAACACTTTTACAATCATTTGTTAAAGATAGTTACCCACATATTTGAGCAAGTACTTTTACATTATTTTCACTATGGTTTACAAGATTCTCCTTCATATATAACAATAATCCAAGAAGACATCCAAATATATTCTGGAACAAAATGGAACTACTGTACTTAAGGAATGAAAAAATTGTATTCCAAGAGATGTACGCAGCTACTTAGTTCATATTGCCAATAGCATGAAAAAAGACTAATAAAAGAGAGAACTAAGAGTCTTGTCAGTGTATAAAACTGATGGGATATGTATATAGAAAATTGTAAACTCAAATTTGTAAACCACATGTGTATCATTTGTTTTGTTGTCACCCCCACCCCCAATTATAATTTTAAATTTGTTTATATTAACTTCAATTTATCTGCATGTGGAAAAATAGTTATAAATGTAACCTTTTTTTTTGTTATGTACAAGCATTTTTTATTTTAAGAAAGCTATAACATTGTTCAATTAAGGTCTTTTGGATCTTCTCAACCAGCAAAAACTCTGTTTAATAACATTCTAGAAAATTAAGCTAGTTAGAACAATATTTCCCATTATGAAGTATTAACTGCAGCTAATATGAGAAACTGTGCAATAATAAAATCTCACTATGCTGGGATGAAAAACTTTATTAGTATACTAGTCGATTAGACCTAGAACTATGTAGCTTCTTGCCAATGCCAATTTATTCCTGCTTGCACCAACTGATGATGACCTAGAACAAGCAATGTCTGTTATCTTACATCCAATTTTTGTCAGCTTATTCATGATGAATGGCTATACTATCATTCTACTCAGAGAAGAACTAAAAAAATATATATATATACCAAATGAAACCTTAAATTTTCCTAGTAGAGACTGGCTTATAGATCAGTTTTCAAAAGAATTTGAAGCTATTTTTAGTTGACTAAAAAATAAAATCAGATTTCTGATAATATAAGATCGATTTTTATTTAGATTGAATGTCCTTTACAAAATAATAATAGTAATTATAACAAAATTAAAATTAATATTAATTTTATCTGAATAATTTTTAACATTTTTTTAAAAATATACATTTAAATATTTCTTAACATAATTTTTTGAAAGTTAGAGTAAATAGAATTCATAATTAAGTTCTTATTCAATGATTAGTATTTAATATTTATTATAATAGTAATATTTATTATAACTTGTATATTTATGTTTACTGATTGATTCATATTTTTATCAATGTTTTTTTGCATTATTAAGATTATAGAGATTAATATTAGTTGAATAATAATAATTATATGATTGTTCTATATTGTATGTAAGCATATCTGAGCTCATAAGTTGAATTCAATCTAGTTAAATGAATTTTTTCCAATATGAATACCTCTCTAAATATATGTTATTTAGATTCATCCCAATATATAAAATAAGAAGTGTAAATAATGTTAATATGTAAATATAATTTTTTTATTATATTCATTTTATTGTAAATCTAATTATCTGTTTCTTTTCTTCCAAACCTAAATATATTTTTTTCATTATATTCATTTTATTTTAAATCTAATTATTTGTTTATCTTCTTCCAAACCTAATTAAATATAGTTATTATACACATCCTCTGATGCATTGTCATGTTTTCTGAGCTAGTACTGAATGAGTGGACAGACTAACATTTCAGAAGCTTGGGAGGGATTTGAACTTGTCTCATGGATGTTTCTCATTTTAGAGATGGCATTTTAATCTGAAGCCTGATAGATATGCTGTAAATAAATAAATAACATCTATAGTGGCAAGAGATAGATCCTTTCTGTACTTGAATATATTTGAGGGAATGATGATCAGAAAATATGATTAGTTATTCAGTCTGACATCATTAGTTAGGATGACTTTACCATTACCCATTTCAATAACAAAAAGCAAACATTTTTGTAAAGCAAGTCAATCAATATTTACAGCCTTTTGAATGAAAACAAATAATGAATTTAATAATTTATTTTAGTGCATATAATTCAGTGGGTGAGATTGGTTTCTTGTTAGATTAATGAAGTTTAAATATTAAAAGTTTAATGTTAGATATAAGTTGTTTATAAAAAATAATTTTTGAACCAGTTTTTTATTTAGTGTATGGATAAATAATCAAGCACCAAGGAGATTATATAATATTTGAGATCAAAGTTGATAGAGTTGAGTTGTGATTTATGGACTTCTATTTTTCATGTTCAGCCCTCTACCACCGCACTAAAACATGTAACACTTTGACTCATTGAGTTTAGATTCATACAACTCCCTGAATGAAATGTTTTGTTTGGATCATCATAAAGAATAGGGAAAATATGTTAATAAATTTTGAAACATAAATATGAAAAAAAAGAGAAATTTGAAAAGAGAAAAATATAAATTACTCTATTAATAATGCGAAATTAATGAATAAGAAAACTGTGTTACAAAAAATAATAAAAAAGAAATTATAATGTTAAGGTAATATCAAAGATGTTGGAATCTTGGAAGACTGCAAAGAAGAAAATATAATTACAAAATAAAGTTAGTAAATTGGTTACAGTTCTTTCTGAAAAGTTACTAAAGGACATAAAATTAAAAATTACATCGTGTAAACATAATATCCATTGACATTAATATATTTTCATCGTCCTATTAACATAATCTCAAAACTAACATTGTACAACTTTATCTTCAATGATTTATATATTTTTTAATTACTTCATCATTTTACTCAATTTTGAATAGCATACATTAAAAAAGCATGATATAACTCTCCTAGATTACATGTATATCTGCATAAATAGTTGTAATTCACACACTTTTTCTACTCTAAGAGATATATATATATATATATATATATATATATATATATATATATATATATATATATATATAATCATGTCAAAAAGTTGTTGCAATCAAATTTTTATACTAGATTGTTGCTGAATAGACTTATATATTCCATCACTTTTTACTAATGAAGGTCAGTAGCCAGAAAATTTGGGGATTTGGCTAGCAACTATCTTCTGTTATCATCTAACTACTCACACTTATGTATAAATGATAATAGAATAAGCTGATATTTGCAGAAAATTCTTTTGTTCACAGAAAACATGCAAGAGCTTTTTATTAGTATACTTAAACAAGCATTGTAATTACTAATTCAGAAATTAAATGTGCACATGAATACCTGTTATCTAAATTATTATCATGTTTGATGATACAATCATTTATTGATGTAAATCTGTTCACAAACAACCAATCCCAAAAAATATGTTACTATGTCAATTCACAGCCACATTGTTCAAAAATTATTTAAATTGGGTTTTCAGAAGGGCTGTGACCCCATTATAGTGTCATGAAGCTATATTTAAGAGTTGTAGAAATTTTAGATAAAGTAAAAAATTTCTGGACACAATGACCAAAAATTACTTTAAAACCAGTTTGGTAACACTACAATATATAATGTCTGTTATTTTATGATAATTAAAGAGCAGTTATACTAATTTTCCAACTGGGATTGGTCACCATAATCCCAATATTTGAACTATGCATTCAGTTATCATCTCCACATGCACAGTTGAGACTATTGTATGTCTTGAATTATAGTGTTTTATTATGAAATTGTTCTACTGTTATTCCTTGATAAGTAAGTATAAAATTAACAGGCTTTCTGAGCTCTTTTCATATAAATTTAATTTCATAAATTGAAGTTAATATTTATTTCAAGAAGAATAAATCACATGTGTTTTATAGATAAATATGGTTTCTATATTATTTTAAAATAAAAAAATAGATATTGCTAATTGAAGTCTTTTTTCATTTTTTATTTTAGCTATATTTAGTTTTCAAATACAAATAATAACCAAAAATTTTCTAGTGAAATTTCTTAATTAATTGCAAAGATATTTTTTTCAAAATTAAGTTTATTTTTTTAAAGGGATCCTTGGGCTGATTTGGCCAGAAATTTTTAAAGAGCTTACTTCAAAAAAATTTCTAAAGTAGGATATGAATAAAATGAACTTAATTCCAAAAAAAACCCTAATAATTTTATTTTTTAAAAATATATTTTATTTTTAATTATGAAGTTTATATTTGAAGAAAAATTTTTTTTTGTTATGGATTAGTGCAGGGGTGGGCAACTGCCAGCCCATGGGCTACATCTGGCCTGTGACGATGTTGAATCTAGCTCGCTCTGTAAATGTTTAAATATAGAAAATCCATATCTGATTACACTCGCTGTAAATCACAATCTCTAGGCCTAACACTCACATGTTGATATAACATTAACTTTATCCTAATGCCACGAGAAATATAAAATTCTAATTATAAAAATTAAAAATTTTATCATAACTTGCATAAATTTAATTACAACTTTTAAAATACCAATTTTTTATTACAAAATATGAATTATGTTGCAAATAACATTAATTTCAGTTGTTAAATTGAACTTTCAGATTTGCAAATATAGACGATAAAACTTTGTTTGATTTGTAATGAAACTATTTCCATTTTTAAAGAATATAATCTAAAAAGGTATTTTTCAACAAAACATTTCGTAAGATATAAACTATCTATAAGCAATTCCTATTTAAATTATTAAATATTGTATTTACTTTTTTAAAAAATATATTGATAATTTGGTAATTCAAGTAATATAACATTTTTTTTTGCTAAATTGTTCAATCTATTCCGGCCCACATTATGGTGCAACAATTTTATTTGGTCCATTGACAAAAAAAAGCTGCCTATCCTTAGATTAGTGGCTAAATTTAAACAGAAAGAATGAAAATTTTGATGACACTTCAGCAGATTTCTCCTAACAGGTTGTAGTATTCAGAAAGTGAAACTTGACAAGAAAAAAAAATGACGATTTGTTTATAGCATTTGAATTTTCTTATGTTAATCATAATGATGTGGAGCAATCTATTTGTTTAATTTGTTTGGGTGCTCAGAGCATGAAACCATCCAAACTAAAATGACATCTTAGAACTAATAAGCATGCGAGGATTACAATAATCCAAAAGAATATTTTGGATGACTTATAAAATCTTTAAATACAAAAAAAACTCAATGTTTTGAGAAATTTGTTGCTGTCAACAAAAATTGAAAGCCTTACATGATAAGAAAAGATTTTGTATTGCCTGCTGCAATAAAAATGTTGGAAATAGTTTATGGGAAAAATATGGAGATGAAATTTGTAAAAATTCCTTTATAGAATGATGCTGTTTTTAGAAGAATTTCTGAAATTAGTAATGACCAATTGCAGCAGCTTAGTAACTGAGATTAAGAACAGTTCAAAGTTTGCAATTCAGTTGGATGAAACAACTGATGTGTCTAACTTGGCACAATTATTACTTTATGTAAGATATGTGTATGAAGGAAATATACATAAAGAATTATTGTTTTGTCATTCGCTGGGAGCACACATAATAAAAGACATTTGTCTTAAGGTTGATGAATTTTTAACAAATGAAGGTTTACTATAGAGTAGTTTCATCTGTGTCTGTATAAATGATGCTTGAGCAATGTTGGATGAGAATACATTTGGGTCTCTTTTTACATGGACTTATTTAACATGATTTTGAAGTTACGCGATTCATGCTTCACCGGAAGTCGAACTCCGATAATGCGCTATTACTTTAAATAATAAATTTCGCACACTTATGTTATATTGAAAATAATAGCATATTATTAGAATTGGACTTTCATTTTAGTAATTTCAATATTTTCAGTGCTTTATAATAGTAAGATTTTATGCAATAATGAAATTAAAATCATGATTTCCACATTTTATGTATACACATATTAAATTTTATAAGATTATAATGTAAATTTATTCAAACATTGTGCATGTTAATTTTGCATTTTAAATCACATTCTGTTTTTGCTTTTTAAAAAAGAACGTAATCAATTATTAATCATTTAGTGTCTGCAAGTTTATTTTTAAAAGGTGAGTAATAGCAGTGGGCACAATTAAATTTGGCAATTAAAATCTGATTTTTAATTGTAATTAACAATTTAAAAATTACTTATAGTGACTTGAAATTAATGTGATGTAAAATAAAATTTGATTTTTAAACGGAATTGAAAATTAAAAAATTAAAGACAAAAATAAGAATTTAATTTTTAGTTGTTAGTTTTAATTAAATTTTTCCCAGCAGTGGTGAATAAATGTCTTTTTATTATCATAAGCCTAAGTTCATAAACAATTAATAAAATCATCGTCTCAAAGATTAATTACTAATTACGTTGTCAACAGAAAACCATTAACACAACATGAGAGTGAACTTGGCGCTAGTTGTATTTCCTCTTGTGAGAATTTGATTTTTTACCAGTTTGCAAACAAACATGTTTTTTGGCAAATAGTGATAATAATTAAAACGTGTATAAAAAATGTAAATTACTGTACTGTAAATTATGCATAAAAATATATTATTTTGAATAAAATTAAATATTATAGTTAAAAAAAGTTTGTCTTGTATCAATTTTTTTCAAATTTGAAAATTTTTATTAGTCATATTTTATTTCCTTATTTTTTTTTGCACGAATTTTAAAGTAATTTTATGTTGGTACTTTGCTTTTGTGTGAATTTTGAAAAATCACAGACTGCATCCCCCCCCTTTTCAATGTAAGTTACATCTATTTTTGCACGATTTTGTTTGCGCATGTTTTCTGAGGAACCTATCTATCGCGTAAAACGAGACCCAGGTGTATTGGATTTATATAAAAAATTAAAGCTGATGGCAGTAAACATATTATTTTTTACTCACTGCATGGTCAGTCAGGAAGTACTCATAGTTAAAAAATATCACCTGATTTAAATGCTGTGCTTTGCAATACTATCAAAATCATTAATTTTATAAAAAGCCAAACTCTTAATAGTAATATATTTTCAAAGTCTTACAAAGATATGAATTACGATTATCAAACATTATTGATGAATCCAGAAATACAGTGGCTTGTAAGAGGATGGAGTTTATACTGACTATTACAATTGAAAAATGAAGTTCTTATATTTTTAACCCAGCAGAAATCCGATTTTATTGATTTTTTTCACAATGAATTATGGCTTTTAAATCTATTATTTGTCAGATATTTTTGAAAAATTGAATGATTTAAGCATGCCACTTGAAGGAAATAATTATAACATATTTATGTTAAAATATAAAATTGAAAGTATTATTAAAAAAGTGAAAATATGGGGAAATAAAATGAAAAATGGATCTTTATTAATGTTTATAACTATAGATGC
This sequence comes from Epiperipatus broadwayi, assembly GCA_028023455.1. Classification (NCBI taxonomy): domain Eukaryota; kingdom Metazoa; phylum Onychophora; class Udeonychophora; order Euonychophora; family Peripatidae; genus Epiperipatus; species Epiperipatus broadwayi. Next base: position 1,355,453 of record JAQFVV010012417.1, on the reverse strand, counting down.
TTTTATAATCGAAAATAATCTTACCAATGTTTTAATTCTAAAAGTTATAATGGTCATTTGAAGTATCTAGAGACACAATATCAAAAATACTTTCCTTCAAATTTTGAAAAAGAAAATTGGGTTCATAAATCATACTCAGTTAAAATGATTATTGCCATCATTTACCATTAAACACTCAAAGAAGAAATTGCCAAATTATAGAGTGACTCAGGTTTAAAACTTGAGTTTTCCAAAAAAATATTAAATGAATTTTCTCTTGGGATTAGAACAAGATTTCCAACACTTTATGAAATAGTTCTAACCATACTTCTACCATTTTGTACTACTGGATGTGAAATGACATTTTCCACATTAAGGTTTATAAAATCAGAAAATCGGTCATCTCTTCAAAATGTTGAAGAAGCTCTACATTTTAAAGTATCAAGCATTCATTTAAGATTTAATTCTTTATGAAAAGGAAACAAGCACACCTAGCTCATTACTATGAATATTTGTCTTTGTCTTTAATGAATAGTAAAATTATATTCCTAAGTATATGTAATATTTTAATATATGTATATTGTCTATAGTAAACTTAATGTAATTATAAGAGACTTGAACTCAAACTTACAAACTCCCTATAGCTATTCAATCCATCTTATACAGCTGATGCACATAACCACTTGCATGTGAAAAAGATAAATATTCTCCAATATACGTATTTCATGCTGAACCAGCACTCATCAGTTGGTACAGATTTCCATCTCCCACACATATATACATATATACAATCACTCCTATGATTTATTATGAGAAAATGTTTTAATTTATATTCCTAGTTTTTAATAACGTGAAAGGCTGAACTTTGACTGATGCGCCTTAAAAATGCTTACGTGATACCCAGGGTTAAGAAAATATTTGTTGGATAAAAGAGATCACAAATGGAAAAAGTTTGAGACGCCTGAATTTAAATGAACTTGCAAATAACAGTTTCTTTTTTTAGATTAGCATTGATTAAAAAAGAGGGCATTAATTTTAAATTCATTTAAATAAGTTTTTGGGAATCTGGCTTTTGAATTATTTTAATATGAACAGCTTTATATTTGATAAATTGTTGTTTATTTACAGGCTTATTGAAATTGTTAGAATTGTTTATAGAAAAACTTTTTGATTCTGTTAAAGTTATTTTATTTTCATTTTAACCATTTTGAGTAGGGATAGGTGATTTTGCTGCAGTTTTATTTGGATGCTTCTATATTCATTTCTATGTAGAATATTTATATATAAAAAAGAAATATATAATTTTTTAATCTGTGCAATATTCACAAGTTTATATTCTTTTTCATTTCTGTCTATAACTAAATTTATACATGTAATTTAATCTTTACAAAATTTCATGAGAATTTTAAAATTGTATTTATTCATTCTTTATACATCTATATAAATATTCTCTAATTTTTTATCATCACAATAAATGTGATTAAATCACCAAGCATCACATAATCACAATTTCTTATGCTTGCTCATAACTTATTAAAACAGGCAAAAGTCTCCATACATTAGTGCCACTCAGGGCAAACCAGAGTAATCAATGGATGCCAGAAGGCTTGTGCATAAAATCTCTTTCTAGTGCCTACTCATTCAATAACCCCAGACTAGTCTCATATCCAAGGCTCCTCACTGATGAAATCCACAAGCTAGAAACTAGTCTGGGGATATTGGATGCGTAGGCACTAGATAGGGATTTTATGCACAAATCTTCTACTCTGGCTTGCACAGAGTGGCACTACTTATGGAGAGTTTTGGCTGTTTAATAATAAATGTGAATTGTTTATATAAATGCCTTCTATTGAATTGAAGGTACCTATAACTTAATCGGGCTTGGCCACTTGATGGCATTCTGGCTCGCCAAAACACCTAACAAATGCTGTTTACAAGGCCTGACTTATGGCTATAGAAAACATCTAATGTTTGTCTTAGCCATTAGAAGGCCATTGATGATGACGTAATGCAGAAATAATTCAGCCTATTTCTGCTTTGTGACAGTTACTGTGAATCCACATACTTATCTTTCGTGTACTGTTTGATATATATGTGTATGTAGTTTGATTAGTCAAATTTTTACAATATACATTATACAATCTTTGTATTTGTAATGAATTTAAGAAACCTGACTTTATAGTAATTTTCCAAATGGCCACACCCTTATTTAGAGAAGGTGTAAAAGCTTGCCAAAGGTACGTCAACAGAATTCAGCTGAGTTCACATGCAAAATCTCGTTTTCACGTGAAATACCACATAGTTCATAAAATAGCTAGCGATCGCGTAACTTTTTCCACAGTTGCCGAAAACATGAGCCGAGTATTTCTGCTGTCCAATAAAAATATACATGATTTTTTGTAAATTTCATAGAAAGCACATATTATAAACATATTTAATAAGTAAATAAGACATTTATATGTGTTTGTTGTTGTTTAAAAAAGTTTGAGTTTCTTTCTTTTGTTCGACTACAGTTACAATTTTGATATCTTTTATTTTAGCATTACAAACAACAGAACACTAACCCTAAAACTAACCCTAAACCTAACCCTAACCTAACCCTAAAACTAACCCTAAACTAACCCTAAAACTAACCCTAACCCTACACAGTTGTTTTGTTATGTAGAAAGCAATAATTAAGTGAAAGACATCACTAAATAGACATTGCAGAGTAGCAGCTTTGTCCAAAAACAGTGATTTAAAAATAAAAAAAAGGTTGTCGTTTTCCAATAATTAAGCGAAAGACATCGCTAAATAGACACTGCAGAGTAGCAGCTTTGTCCAAAAACAGCGATTTAAAAATAAAAAAAAAGGTTGTCGTTTACTAAATACAAAATTAAAATTAAACAACTTTTTTAATAAAAAGGCATGAAAAAAAAAAGTTATAGCAATCAATAAATTAATAACAAAAAAAAAAAACCCAGCGATTCAATTTAAAAATATAACGTGGCCCCGAATATTGTATTGTATCGTTTTTGATTTCCAACAACGCCATCAAGTGGCCAAGCCAATTATGTTATAATTACCGAATTGAATAACTAATATTACTACTTTATTTGATATACCATCAATCTTTAAAATTGCATTTCCATCTTTTATTAATGACTAATTCCTCTCTGTAATGCTTCCCTTATTGTGCATACATATTCATTTTTCAAATCAACTTCAGTTTTTCTTCTAAATTCAGCAAGTCCTCCAACATTGAATAGAATGTAGTTTTAAATAACTAAATAAAGGACTACTATCAAATAATATCCTATGAATATAATCAGGAGTTTTTTTAACAATCCTTTTCATCACAAATCATTATCTTGATTAATGATTTTACAGCCTTCAAAAAAATAGGATCATAATTTATTATTGTCATGAGAGAATTAGTATTTATATACATATGCACCATTAATTCTTCCTTCAAGTAAATTTAATTAATATCTCAGATAAAACCTGTCAAGCACATGAGAAGGATGGTAGATGGCATATGTTGATAAGCAAATCATTAATATTCATTTATCATGTAAATAATCTTTTAGTATTAATAAATGCAATTACATATAATATATGGAAGGGATATTAAGAATTTGCCCATATTAATTCCTTTGTGGACTTGGAGAGGAATATTGGATTTCTTATCAATTAATATTGCAATAATTTATTGGATATAAACTTATACATGTTCTGTTTATATATTAAAATTATTTTTATATCTTACTGCCAATTGTAATCATTTTTATCATGTTTTTAATAATTGATGACTAAAATTTTTTGCTTTTTTATGCTTTCTTGCAGCAGTTTTCTCATAGTTTTAAAACAGATTTAATTAAAAAAGATTAGTGATTAAAGCTTGTTTTAATTTTTTTATTGACTCTTGTAAGGAAAAATGAGAAACACAACTATTAGAGCAAGTTCCACAATTCTCTCTCTGATAACTTCATGTGACAACTAAAGAAGGCGAAAGAGAAAAGTATTCCTGATAGTTTGTTTATACTGAATTTATTTATATATTTTTTAATTTTAGTTTTAGAATATATAGAGTAATTTATTCTAGATTGAGTAAATCTTAAGTAATATATAGTTTTATACATGTGGAAGCATATACTTCATTCTATTTTAAAATATCCAAAATGTTAGTACATTTGTTTTGGACATGTAAGTGCAAATTATCGCAAATGAAAAACTGTTACAAAAATATTATGGACTCTTAACAATATGTTTTAGTAACTTATTTAAAAAAATAAATGGAAAACTTTAAATATATATCATATGGAACTAAAGTAATTTGGTTTTTTATGAAGTATTCAATGTTCAAATCAGATCAATAATTGATTATACAAAATGTTTTTTAAAGTTTCTTGAAATGCATTCTTAATAAAATCGTTTGTTCAACCATTAAAATGGAGACAAAAAAAGTTAACATTAAAAAAAAAAAAGAAATTCAGACAATCTGCTGCGAATATTAAAATAGATTTTTAATTCGATTAAAATATAAGTTTATTATATTGTGTTCAGTGATATCGTAGATAGTTAAAGAGTGAATTATTAATTATATTATTTAATTGAAAGAGAAGACAATCGATGGAATAAATACAATGGAAAAAATTGATGAGAGTATTAAAAAGAAATTATAAGATAATTAGAACTAGTTGATTTTATTGTATTATTATTTATTTATTCTTAATATATCCTTGGATGTTTTTAAAAAGGGTAATTAAGTTTTTTAACTTTATAACTATTTTGTGTTTTTTTTTTTATATTATATCCAAGAAAATTGCTGTAATTGAATCGCAGATATCAAGTTTAAAATAATTTTGCATCGGGACCAAAATTAATTTTTGCATTGTCAGGAAATTTAAAAAAAAAAAAAAAAAATTGCATTTTTTATTGATATATATGTTTTTAAAAAAAATAAAGCCAAATTTAAAACTTATAAGAAATTAATATTTAATATACATTTATAAAAGTTAATAAACGATAGCATGGACAAGGGTATAATAATAAAACTGCATTTTATGATAATATATTTTTTACATAGAAATTTAAAAAAAAAGAAAAGAAATAAATATTCATTATTTCTGTAGAAAATTTATCACTGTCATTAGTATTAATTTTAATTATGTATATAATATGAAAATACTACAACATACATTAAATATGTTAAATGTACAAAAAAGCCAAAATCAGTAAATATTTTACAACCATGAAAGGAAATATGAACACACTTGTGATCCTAGTGTTATTACAATAATGTTTGAAGAGGGAAATGATATAAAATCAAAGAGGTGTGGTTTATCACACAAAATGAATATATATATAATGAACCAAAGCTCTAACAGTATTTAAATTAGCAAAAAATGAGTTTTGTTTAACATATTTAATCTCTGTTGTAGTATTTTTATATTATTATTAATAATGACAGAGAATCTGGATATTATACATGTTGTGATAGAACAGGCAGTATCTATCATAAGTTATTACACATAAATTAGCATTTCCTTATTTTATAAACTTTTGATATATTTATATCATTGAAGACCAAGATATTTGGTAAAATAAAATATTATTTAGAATTATTTATTGCCATTTATTGGTGAATTACAAATCATTATTAATATGAGTATATACTCATTATTCTTTAGAATTTTATTCTACAAGAACATGAACATTATTCAAACATATAAGTTTTTAAGTCTGTTAAATTTAAAAAAATCATGTTTGAAAATAAAAAAAAAAATTTTTTAATCTAAAACTTATATTCCCTTTATTTTATTATTATTATTATTATTATTATTATTATTATTATTATTATTATTATTATTATTATTATTATTATTATTATTATTATTATTATTATTATTATTATTATTATTATTATTATTATTATTATTATTATTATTATTATTATTATTATTATTATTATTATTATTATTATTATTATTATTATTATTATTATTATTATTATTATTATTATTATTATTATTATTATTATTATTATTATTATTATTATTATTATTATTATTATTATTATTATTATTATTATTATTATTATTATTATTATTATTATTATTATTATTATTATTATAAAAGTGATTAAAATTGGATTAAGTTGATTTGGAATGTAGTGAAGAATTTATCCAACAAAGGTTATATAGAGATAATAGAACTTGTTTTATATAAACAGAATAACATGCACTTAACTAATTAATGCAGTTTCAGTTATTGGATTAGTTCATATACACTTAATTATGCAACAATGTCTTTACTATTTGGTGTTATTGACATAAGATGAGAAACTATTTAAATCAGTTTTAAAATATTGGAGAATATTCAACATTCCAGAACTCAGTAGTTGCATATCAGATTCATACAGGCTGCTATTAAAAATTGGATTTGTAGCCAAACAAGTTTAGCAGCATATAAATACAATTTATCCAAACTTCAAACACTTTTTAGCAAAACTTTATTTGTACATACACCTACGTTTTGACTGACCTGCAGTCTTCTTCAGAGCTATGATATAATTAATAAAATAAAAAAACAACTATATAATAACACCATAAAAAAAGAATAATATTGGTAATAAAATAACAAATTGGTTTTCCAACATTGATAGGAAATATAAAATTAGTTGTATATATTCAAGAATATACAGAGCTGCAATGTATTGTTCAAGGAAAGAAGATTATAATATACAAAAAGATTTAATAATCAATGAATTAAAAATGAATGGTTTCCCTGTATATATAATTAAAAAAAGTATTGGAAAAATAGAGTACAAGATAAATAAAAAGAGTGAAGGAAAAAAGAAAGGTGAAAATAGATATATAGGAATAAAAACAAATAATAATATCATAGTGAATAAGTTTAACAAAATTTTAAAGAAGATTAATAAAAGATATAAAAGAATAATTAATACAAAAATAGTTAATAAAAAAAGAGAAAACCTATTAAATTTGATAGATAACAAATACATAGGATATAATAAAGATAATAAAGAAATAATTAATGGAGTATATGTGATAAAATGCAAACAATGTCTAGATAGTGGGATTGATAACAAATATGTGGGAGAAACAAAAAATTCTATAAAACAAGATTAAAACAACACATGGCAGATAATAAATCACCAATATATATACATACAAAAGAAACAGGACACAAATTTACACAAAGTTCAATAAAAATGAAGTTATATACGAAAAGTATTAAAGAAAGGAAAATAAAAGAAGCTATATTAATAAGAAAGATAAAACCAGAATTTAATAGAGATTCTGGGATTAGGATGAGATTGGTATAGTTATAGTTATTAAATAAGATATATAGAGATAAATATGTAAAGAGATACTTGTTTATAAATAAGTTGGGGATGATAAAAAATGGTTAGGGTAAATAGGAGTATAAATTTGGGTATATTTATAGATATTAAATAATAAAAAAATAATAAATAAATAAATTAATAAACTTAGCATAATATTTACATATAAAACAGTATAATAAAAATGTATAAGAATTATATAAAAATAATGATAAAAGTTAAAGTATATAAAATAAAATAAAAAATATATGTAAATAAAGTTGTAGAGAATATATATAAAAACATATAAAGAAGTATAATATAAATTTATGAGTATTATATAATAATAATAATAATAATAATAATAATAATAATAATAATAATAATAATAATAATAATAATAATAATAATAATAATAAAAGTTAAAGTATAAAAAATAAAATAAAAAAATATATAAATAAAGAGTTGTAGGGGATATAAATTTAGTTTAAATAATATGTAATAGAGGGAGCGAGGGTATAAGATACTTTTTTGAAAAAAAACAATTTTTCATTTTTTTACTTGGAAGATCAGAATAACCTTAGTAAGTGTAAAGATTATAATGTTTATAGGTTTTAAATATTACAATAATAATAAATATAAAATATTAATTTTAAAAGAAGAATGAGTAAGAAAATAATAAAAATTATGATTTAAAATTAAAAGAATTTTAGTTAATAATCATAAAGTTTAAGTTTATGAAGAATACAGATAATTAGTAGATTGTTAATAATAATAAAATAGATAATATTTAGATTAATAGTTGTCCTTGAATGTATATATGTATAAAGTTAAGAATACACATGTATAATTTATATTTATTTTTTATTTATGTAGTACATTTTATTTTATATTGTTTTATTTGGGTTTGATTATTTATTTCAGTTTTTTAATATATATATTTTATGTTGTTTTTATTTTTTTATTGTTTTAAATTTTTTTTTATGGTGTTATTATATAGTTATGTTTTTTTATTTTGTTCATTATATCATAGCTTTGAAGAAGACTGCAGGTCAGTCAAAACGTAGGTGTATGTACAAATAAAGTTTTGCTAAAAAGTGTTTGAAGTTTGGATAAATTGTATTTATATGATATTACAGCAAACATAAAAAAAAGTGGGATTTTGGTAATATTTAGCTAGCATTTTAAGAGCTAGCAGCCACCAAGCAGAATATCTTCGAGTATAAACAAAGAACCAAACTATGAACTATATTGTATCTGTGCAATATAAAAAAGCTTCAATATATTACTCTAGGTTCTAAAATGAGTGTCTAATTTTTATAAATGTACCAGTTATAACTGATTATGTCATGATAAAGCCCAATTTACTTTTGGAAAATATTTGTCTTTAGTTTTTGAACTTGTCTGCCTGTCATATTGGATGATTGATCAAACATAAAAGACTTAACTGTCAAATTTCAGCATGAAAATGTAATAAAAATCTCAAAGCAGGAATTTGTCAGCATAAAGACATCAGAAAATATTTGTTTTAAAAAGAATTTGAACAATATAACTGCACATCAGGAGTTTGAACTAGGCAACATGATTCAAAAGTTGTATGCAAGTCATCAAGTTCTATTATGTATGCAAATCTAGAAAGATCTATTATAATACAATCTCTAAAAATTTTGTTAATTGAGAATATTCATCTTTATACATTTAACCCAGTTTATATTTTTTTTATTACTAATTTTTACTCATATTTTAAAGTTTTTATTATTTTTACAATAATATACTTTATTGTTTTACATTTTGTATTTATCGATATTTGGAAGTGTTATATTTTATTTTTTGTTTTTTGCTGTGCAATATTTTGTTTTCTCCTCCATGTTATATGTGCTTATTGTTAGCAGGATCAGAAGCTCACATTTTAATTTTAGAAAAAGAAGTCTGAGTTGCACTTTATGTGTTTATCTACATTTTACATCATATGTCAATGTAGAGTGTCCCTTATACTGAATTTAAAAACATTTCATATATATTTTTAGGCTGATATCTAGAATAATATAAACAAAGGATGTGCTATATGTATTAATTTTAAAATTATTATTCTGGAATTAATAACACTAATAGGATTATTACTTAGTTTGTGAAATGCAAATTCTTATTTTGTACCCTGTTTTAATTGTATTTTTATTAATATTTACATTTTTGTATTAGTTATACTATAGTGTGTGTGATGCTTAGGAATTAAGCTCCAAATAGGTGTATGGTAATCAATTAATATTTTATAAAAGCTAACATTATGGAGAATAATAATTCAAAATATGTTAGTTTGTGATGATCATGACATTATAATTTAGGTTGTGAGAGGCTTACTTCTAGTAGTCAACTGTAATAATAAGTTGTAATTATATTCTTAGAATGACCAGTAGAGAGACACTATAGTAGTTTAACTTTCTTAATATTATTTTTGGTTACAGTAGAATTTATGTAGTTAATCTTTCATTCTATATTTCATCAGAATCTCTCTCTCTCTCTCTCTCTCTCTATATATATATATATATATATATATATATATATAGAGAGAGATTGTACTACAAATACAGTACAATATATATATATATATATATATATATTGTACTGTATTTGTAGTACAATTGGCATTTTACAGTTAAATTATTAAATTTCTGAGAAAAATAAAATAAGTATTTTTATAAATCCTGTTTGGTTTATTTTAGATACAGTGTTAATTGTATTTTCTGCAGCCACATTTAAAAAAAGAAAATAAGAAAAAAAACCATTTGATTTTATTGAGATAAGAATGTAAATTCTCATCAACAAGCAATTGCGATCATTACAGATAAGGAGAGCCAGTGGATTCATGCATAGAATCCTAGCACATAAAATAATAAATCATGATCATTATAGATAGGAAGAGCCAGTGGATTCACACATAGAATCCTGGCACCTATTAAATAAATGAAAAACTGGTTCTCTGATTATTATTAAAATTTAGTTAACTGGGATTGTTTGAGCAGGAAAAATAGTTATGTTATCGAGAATACTTGGCATATTCAAATAAATGAATTATCAAGTGCTAACATAACTTAGACAATGAATACACTAAAATTAAAGTGTATAAATCTTGAATTACTAATAAGTGGAACAATGGTATCCCAGATGTGAAGCTTGAAACTCATAACCTGAGAGTAAGAGTGGATAATCAGAAAGAATAAATTTGAAAATTAGATTTGAAAATATAATATAAAAGGTATTAGAATAAAATCTGAGTGCATGATCATTTAACAATAAATTAAAAAAGAGAGACATAACATATGTACTTAGGGGATAATAGAGTAGTTAAATAAATGGAAAATCAAAATGACAACAGGAGAAGAGATGTCTGCAAGTGTACTTCTGAAATAAAAGGAATAAGGAAATAAAATATTAGTTGTATCAGAGAAAAGAAAAGTCCAAGTTGTAGAGAAAGAAAAGATACAAAGTTGATGTAATAGATAGAAATAGACATATGGAAAATATAGAATTGTATGAAATTAGAAAAGATATTAAGGCCATGGCAGAAAATAGAGAAGAAGAGATAAAAGAAAACACAGAGCCATTAATAAGAAAAATATTAAAGGGTTAATAACAAAATTTAAGGAAGAAATTAAAAAAAGAAATGGTTGAGTTTAGAAAAAGAAGTAAGAAAGGAAATAAAAAAAAAAGAACTGGAACAAAGAGTTTAGTAAAGCAATAGAAATGAAAAGCATAGATAATCTTACTTATGAATGGGATCCCAAGAGTGCCCAAAAACTACAATACAAATAAATGACATTGAAGTGTATGTGCTGTTTGACTCAGGTAATCAAATATAGGTCATGTCTGAGACTGTATATGAATGCATGATTTTAGAGATTCAAACTCTGCCAGTGAAGAAATCATAAGTAACATTGGAAAATAATAAAAAGGTTCAATTAGAGATAGGTAAGGGTAAGGATAGGGAAGAGAGATGTAGAACATGATGTATTGCTGATCTTGAAAGGGCTAGTACACATGCACAAAACAGGATACATGATTGATTATAAAGAAATATCACACATGAAGAGGTGGTAGTTGAGTTTGGGTCATGGGAGAGGATGCTTTTGAGGGAGATATGTGGTATTAAACATGAGATAGATATGTTACAAGTAGAGATACAGAGCAAGGGGTTAATGGATAAGGAAAAAGTGAAATGAAAAAAAAAAGAGTCAGGAAGAATTGCTGTGTAGATATAGTTCAAATGTTTGGGTAAATTGGGGATAATTAAGGGATATGAACACTAGATTAATATTATTGGATGGCACATCATTCCAGGCATGATCTTATCTGATACCTCATCAATATAGGATAGAAAGAGAAAAGTAATTGTTACAATTGGAGGTGGAAAAAATCATCACCATATAACAACCCTTTAGTGGATAGTAAATAAAAAGTTGGGTCAGTAATTCTATGCCTAGATCCTATTACATGGCCAGATCAGATTGCCCCTCCACCTATAAATAAATTATTGAATAATTCCACCATACATAAATTTTTTCGACACTGAATTTGACTTCCAGCTATTGGGAGATCAAATTACATCTGGCAGATGGCTTTCCATTATAATATTATATCTTACTAATTTAATAGAAATGCTGTTTGGGTTAAAGAACTGTGGAGCACATTTGTTAAAATGTCTGGAAAGAGTATTTAAGAGTGTGGTTACCGTCTATATGGATGACATGATCATTGCATCCAACAGCCCTATGGAACCTTTGCAACTCTTTCAAATGTTATTACAAGAATGTGAATATAAAGGTAATTAATCTACAGGAAAGCTGTATGGCTGTGATGGAAATTAGTTTTTTGGGGGCCTTTAATTACCAAAAATAGGATTAAACTTTATCCCATAAAATACAAGAAATCAGGGATTTCCCAGCCCCTTGGTCAATAAGACAGATTAAATCCTTCCTAGGTTTGTGTAATTTCTATAGCAAATTCTACAAGAATTTTGCCACAGATATGGGGCCATTGTTTCATCTATTGTTCAAAGGTACTCATTGGGAATGGCCAGAAAAACAGGAAGTGGTATTCAAAGGCATTGAAGAGAAATTTTTGAGTTGAGTGATTTTAGTCTAACGTGACTTAAAAAACCCTTTGTAATGCAAGTAGATAGTAGTGGATATGGACTGGATGCAGCTCTGATGCAAACTTAGGAAGATAATAGTCAAGGTGTAGTGTATTTCATTAATAGATCTTTGAGAGGTCCAGAGATTAATTACTCCATAATGGAGGAAACATTGGCAGTGGTGTGGATGTTTCGAAGTTTTGGCAATTTCTTATAGGGTCAGAGGTGATAGTCAGGATGAATCACAAAAGTTTGGAATTTCTAAACCATAACTATTTGATCAATAGTCAATTGATTCATTGGAGTCATTTTCTCCAGAAACATGGTGGCCAATGCCATGAGTCACAATTCTGGATGTAATATCTTGAGCCTCTTGCAGATGGAAAATGTCTTTCAGTGGTAGGATTTGAAGATGAGATTTGAAGATGAACTCAAACACTTAAGATTCAAACAGACAAGACATTCAGATACCGAAGAATTTTTTATAATCTAGAAATAGAAAGTGAAGATGGGGGGAGGGACTCAGGGAGAAATATAAGAAAAAGATACCGATTGAAAGAGAAAGTTTTGTGTTATCTAAGTTAACCATGTACATCCACTGCTTATATGGCATTATGGGGTTAACAAGGTAGAAAGACTGTTGAAAATGTAGTTTTACAGGCCATATCATGAGGTATCAGGTTGTCAGTACATTAAATGGATCTGGGGTTTTGCTGCAGATCCTATGAAGGTACCTTTAACCCTATCATTACTGAGAAACCTTGTGACCTGGTGGCTATTGATTTTTATGGGCTATTACCCACATTCCACAAAATGAAATACATATTGGTGGTTTATGATGTTTTCTCAAAGTGAGTGTTGGCATCACCTATGTCACAGGCTAATGCAAGTAACACTCTTCAGATATTAGAGTCACAACATTTCTCTAATGTATGAGTGTTGGCATCACCTATGTCACAGGCTAATGCAAGTAACACCCTTCAGATATTAGAGTCACAACATTTCTCTAATGTAGCTAAACTTAGGGCTTTTTTATCTGACCATGGGACTCTGCTTATAGCAATAGAACAGTGGGAGTGGATGGAGAGAATGGAAATTCAACATGTTTTGTCATCTATTCATAATCCACAATTAAACCCATGTGAATGGATGATGAGATAATTGGGGAATCTCTTCAGAGTATATACCTCATCCAACCATAAGGAATGGTGATAACAGTTGCAACAGGTGATAAATTTTCATTACACTCGAGTGAGAATGAGTCTCCAGGTTTTGTGCCAATATGATTACAGTTCAGATAACCAGCACCAAGATTGTATAAAGCCAAGTTACCCACTATTTCAGAATATATCAATGAAGAGACAGATCAGAGTTACTGTTGAACTATGTCTGGATGGAAAGGTTCCAAAAGCTGATAGCTTCAAGAAAGGGGACAAGGTATGGGTTAGAGTAAACACAGACAAACAAATAAAGGTATTTTTAGAAAGTTTCAAAATTTGTATGAAGATCCATATCAGATCATCAGAGAGAATGGTCTGAATGCATTCAGCCTTGCAAATGAAAAGGGAGAGAAGGATACCTACAATGCAAGGGCATTAAAGCTCTATAGAATAAGTTACCCAACAGATAATATTATAGGATAAACTGGACTGACTTAAGCTCTGAAGATCATGGATATGTATTAATATGGAACAAGAGAATGGAATTGTAATCAGGTATTAGGTTAATTGATTAGAATGACAGTGAAAAGAAACAGATGATGAATAGACAAAATGTCTGGTGATTGGGAGGCAGATAGATCAGCAGCAACAAAAAAGTAAAATAATATTAGAAGTTATTAATAATAAAAGAGGTTAAACAACCTATTTTATTTCTTTCCTCAACCACTAAGGTATTGTACTGTATTTGTGGTACAATTGGCATTGGCATTTTAGAGTTAAAATATTAAATTTTCGAGAAAGATAAAATAGTTATTTTTATAAATCATATTTGCTTTATTTTAGGTACAGTGTAAATTGTATTTTCTGTAGCCACATTTAAAAAAAGAAAATAGAAAAAAAATTACCATTTGATTTTACTGAGATAAAATGTAAATTCTTATCAAGAAGCAATCATGATTGTTATAGATAGAGAGGGGAGAGCCAGTGGATTCACATATAGAATCCTGGCACCTATTAAATAAATGAAAAACTGGTTTTTCTCTGACTATTATTAAAACTTAGTTATAATAAACTGGGGTTGTTTGAACAGGAAAAATAGTTACATTATTGAGACTCCTTGGCATATTCATATAAATTAATTATCACGTGTGAACATAACTTGGTCAACGTATACACTAAAATTAAAGCATGTAAACATTGAATTACTGATAAATGGTACAATATATATATATACTTATCATTAGATTGAGTAAGTCAAAGTGAACTTCTTGTGATTATATTAATGTTATTGTTCTGTTTGTTTAAACACTTCAATGAATCATTTATTATGTTGATCATAGAGTTCATCTCTTTTATTCTATTGTTTTTTTGTTTTGTTTTCATTATAAATTTTTAAAAGCATTGTGCACTTTTGAAATGAATTAGATCACTTCATAATACAAACAAAAGAAGTTAGTTTCATTATGCTGTATGACCTCCAAGTGAAAGTGCAGGCATAATCTAATTAAATATCTATTTGTTCATTTATCTTGTTAATCAAGATGTTTTCAAATGTTTTCAGCAGCACTGAGAATTCAGTGGTATCAATATATTTTCTATCCTATTTTATTACTTTAGAATTTACATCTTTAAAAGTAATACTACAGCATTTTTTGAAACTAAACAGTAAAGATTTGTTTTTATATCTAATGAATATTTAATTAATTTACGTTTTTTTTTGCAACTTTTTATAATAACAATCTATCATAAATCCTTGTTGTTGGATTTTTTGTTGTTTCTGCATGGAAGAAAATGTATGTCTTCATTGCCAATTAAAGTCAGCAAAATGTGTTCATTATCAAATTTATTTTCTTTATATTTAGCTGAAAGTGCATCCTTTCACCTTATGTTATTTTCTAATAGTGTCTATATTTTTCTCTAACAAAAAGGTTGTTGATACCAACTCATATATTTTTTATTGATACTTCAGGATGCATTTACAACTGAGTGTACAAATTTAATAAGATATTTAGAGTCTTATTTAACTCCTTTCACATATTTAAAATAAATCTTTTTGTTGTAATTTGTTTTAATCCTAGAAAGAAATTTTTCATAAAAACAATGCCCATTTTATTAAGATTTTCTAATATAACATACTCAGTAAGGGGTTGCAGTTAATAAAAGCTCATAATTTCTCTCTAGCATTTTCTAGTCTTTTCATATAAATCAGCAGTCAACAATTGGTTCAGGTCACTTTCTATTCTTTTCAATTACGATAGAATACATCAGTGGTAATATTTCATTTTGTAATTTTATTTCCTGAAACTTTCTCATTTATCTATCTTTTTTTTTTTAAATATAAGGTAAACTTATTTGCTTGTGATAGTTTGTGTAGTTTGCGAAGACCTCATTGGAACAGAAATACACATAGTTTTTTTTTAATTATCAATCTGTTGAATATTTGATATATTCTGTTCTGGAATTTTTGAAAGTCAACTGATAGCATGTGTTTTAATTTTCAGCTTTAATAACTTAAGTTTTAACTTTTGAGTTTATTTTTTAATCTGCTTAAATTTATTATTTACTTCTTAACAGCTATTTGGTTTTACCTTGAAATATTTACTGCATATTTAAAAATAAAAATGGATTTTATTTCGATCCATATGAACCACAAATCTCATTATTACTGCTTTTTTATGTGATTGGCTGTTAGTTTGATTATTTATTGAAGCTACTGTTTATACAAATATATATTCAATTCGTTTATCATTATAATCTAATTGGCCATTTTTAAAATTAATACTTCAAGAAATGCAGTAAAGGTATTTTTTTTATTCATATGACTCTTATAATTATTACTGAGTTTATTTAAATAATTGCTTTGTATGAAGTATTGATAAAGTATTTATCTTTTCTATTTAATGTTTAGAGATTCTTAAATAAGTTCTCTACATAATTTATTCTTTATTTATCACTGTAATTAGTTTTAATAAATGTATAGCTTTTTTATATTTATGTTAGTCATTAAAAATTATTTAGTTATTTATAGAAAATTAATTATAATAAATAGTTTGGTTAAAATAAATATAAATACATTGTGCAAGAGGATGTTTATATAAGAATAAAATAGAGTTTTATCACATGGTTATTTTTCTTTAGTTATTAGAATATATTGTTTATCTTAAAAAATGTTATTTTAAAATGTATTTTATAATTTATATAGATTTCAATTTTTATGTAATTTATTTTGTATATGTTATTTATAGTAAGATAGGTAAGTTTATACATCTTTTGAAATGTTAATCACGTTTTGCTTCTTTTAACTTCCTTTTCTGGAGTCTATCATCAGTTTTTGTTTATAATTTATAATGAGTTTTTAAAAAGTTTTTTTTTCTCTAAATGTCACTAATATTTACAGTACTTATCATTCTATAAAAATAAATCGTGAATGAAATTTACATGTTCAATATTAACAACTAAACAAGATTATCAATTTTAATTAATCTAAATTTCTTTGATTAGCTTTTAATGGTTTTTTTAAAATGATCAATAACTTTGAATTTTATAAATATCAATAAATTATATAGGTTTTATTGTTATAATAATAAAATATGGGAGGATGAAGTGAATTGAAATCTATCATTACTGAGTTCTGTTAAGCTCGTATGCATTATAATCATATATGATTAGTAAACGTTTGTATGTGCTTATATATTTGAATCTTTTATTATTATTTCTCACTGTTTTCAATATGGAAATAATTTTTATTTTTTATTTTTTCCAAAAAGGACTGACCAAATGTAAAAAAAGTATTATAATACTGTAAAATTATTTTGCTTTTCTATATAACATACTTTTTTAAAGTTCTATTTTTATTGCAGTGCTGAATGGTATATTTTAGTTACTTCTAGTCTTGAAGACACTGTTAGTAGATGCTAATTACTGTAATTAATATATATATATACAATACTCACAACAATTCATCATTCTTAATTCACTTTTTCTATTTTTCAAAATTTATAGTTATTTTCTCCATAATTTTATACTTAATTTCATCCATGGTTAAAAAAATTTTTTTTGATAATTTTCTCCTCATAATATTTTTAAAATCATGATTAAAACTGTTACATCGTAATTGTAAATGCTCACTATCTTTTACCTCTTCCTCCCCCACAATTATTTGATAAACTTAAATTTTTCTTCACTTCATAGTTTTTTTGCCTCCAGATCTCCTGCTAAAATTATCTGATCCTGTTATTCTAAATCAGCTTTAATGCTAATCTTGTTTCACCCCATATTAGTTTTTTTTGTCATATATTTTTTAATTTTTAATAATACTTTTTTTTACTTACTAATATATTTTTTAAATCTCAGTTATATAGCTTAATATTTTTTTAAATCTTCATAATCTCTCTATCTTATTCTTTTGCCTAGTTTATTATCTTTCTTAACAAACTCTTCGAATTAATTCAATTATAAATTATTTCAGCAATTCTATTTTCATCTATACATTATGATTTTACAAGCATTTTAAGTTTACTTTTGTTTTTTTTTTTTAAAATTGGGATGATAATTATTATATTTCATCTTGTATAGCTTCAGCTGACACCTACGTTTCCTTCAAATACACATCTCCCCATTTTCTTTTTATATTTATTCGTGATGGAAATCTTTCAATAGAAGTCATTACACTCTCTTAGCAATTAAATCCGAATGGAAGGTTAGTTTTGTAAATACCAACCAGTGTTAGATTTTTTAAAATAAAAATTAATATACTCATGTGTACACGTGTAATTTGTTGCTTTTAATTATATGCAGATGCTTTAACATGTATTTATAAATAAGTTTTAATGATTAAATCAGTAATATCATGCTAATGTTTATTTGTGGTCAGTACAGATATATCAGTCCCTAAACTTCTATAGCAATATTTTGGGAGACCGTAACATTTTTTTTTAAAAAACACACACATGCAATTCTAAAATCAAAAGGCAGCATTTGTTTATCTTTTTTTATGCTCGTAATTTTAGGTTTATTATTTATATATAATAATCAGCAGCATAATTCACATTTGAGAGATTATCTGCAAAATTTTCCTATAGATCCTTTATTTTTTTATTTTTTAAAAAAAAAAGAGTGCATAACTATTAAAAATTATAATTTTGTAAGCATTGAATTTACTTACTTCAACACTTTTATTCATGTACTTACATTATTTAGTTCAAATATCTTTGTCATTGTTGATATAATTTTTTTTAAAAAAAGAACTTATGATTTTATGTTTTAAATCATTTTAACTATATTTGTTTATTTAAATATAAAGATTAATCATTCCTTGAGACTTTTGAACTCACCATAATCTTAGGTTTCTGAGTTTTATGCTCTGCTATTATTCTTGATAACTTAACAATTTTTGTTAATGATTACTTTGAAAGTAAAGAAAATTTAATTCAATTGCAATCTTTTTTTTAGTATAAATTTCTAAGGGATTATTTGAATTTGGTATTAACAAATTTGTAAAATATCATTTAACACATTTCATATAAAATGATATATATATATTTAAGAAGGACTTTATCAAGTAGTGTTTAAAGCATCTTCTTTCTATGTCTACTATCTAGGTTTACATTTAAATTAAACAAAACTTGGAAATGTTTTCAGTTTAATTTTTTTTTTAGCAACTAACTCATAGCTAATTCTAAAGACATCAATTATCTCACCATTCATAAATAGGCAAGCTTAATAAGTATTGATTTTTTTTTTAAATTTTGTTCTTTGGATTGAAAGAGTATTTGAGAATCTTTGAATTATAGTGGGCTATTTGAAAACTGTTTTATTTATATATTTATTTATCTATTCATCTTCCTATCTATTCCTATATTATGTTAGGACCTTATTTGAGAAGAATTAGTTGCTAATGAAAATGTCTCTTATTTGTCAATCATTTTATGTATCTGATAATGATGGATGGCATGAAATTCAAGAATAGAGTTTTATTGTTCACAATTGAGATATACCTTGTTTAGAAATAGCATATTTATATATGGGTATGGAAAGTGTTATATGAGGGTACCTTCATCAATTTTTAAATATCCTTTAAACACCATCCATTACTTATATTCCCATTATAAAATAAATTTATATTTGACATAGAACCTTAATTTAATAATTCAATATAAAACATATTTGTTTTGTTTAAAAGAAAAGATTATTATTTATAATGTCCTACAATGCTAAGCATACTTCCAACTATTTGAAGTCATATTCATAGTATAAGTAGTCTATTAGAGGCAACCTTATTTATTCTCAAATGTCTGAGGTCATATTTAAATAAGGTGAAAATGTAAGTGACATAATGTAAATGGACTATTTTTTTGATAGAGGAAAGGAAGATTTTTTTTATTAATAGTGCTATGCTTCTTTAATTTTGCACAAGTTATCATTTCATTCTAAACATATAGCCCTAATTTTAGTTGGGTCAAAAGTGTAACCATGCTTGATTTCATGTTCTAAAATGATTGATTTGGGTTTAATATTATATACAAATGTAAAATTAACAATATAATAAGTATGATTTAGCACAAAACAAATATTTTGGTAATAATAGTTAAAAAAAGGTGTATAATCACATATTATTCTGCCTCACAAATAATACAAAAAGAATAGCTAAATATGTTATTAAATTTTAGTTTACTACCTTGCATTAACATGGTATATGTGTGCTACACTCTGACTTTATAATTGAAATTAATTTTATATAATAGTAAAATTAACTTTACTACTATATGTACATGACAATATAAAAGCTAATAAACATTATTAAAATACCTAGACACATTTCATTTTGTTCAATACATTTTTTTTATCAAAGATCTAAAATAAACTAAAGATGAACTAAGAGTTATCCAATAAGAATATTGTAGGTTAAAATATTTACTGAATTAGGTCTTTTTAAAATAATTCAAATCACCTATAATCTATTCTCATGTTCTAATTTGTAGATTTTGACAGTTTTCTTGCTAGATTTCTACTTCAGGTTTTTCTTTTCTTTAGCATTTATGATTTCTTTGTTATAAAAATATAAATTATTTATGATTTCTTTGTTATCTAGCATTTTCTTATAGACAATGTATTTTAGGTAGATTATTTATTTTCCAAATTATATGATTTAACAGAGATGACATTATCTCTCTTAAGACTTTAAAAGTTTAGATAAATATTTTTCATCACGCTTGTTGCAGGAATATATAGCTAGGAAAAAATAATCCAAAAAGAATTGATCATTATATTTTTTATTTATTTACATTAAGATATAGTAAATATAGATGAATAATACTTTCAGTTTTGTTTTCTGTAGCAATTAATTATCCTATGGGCAACTATGACCCTAATCTATCAATTGTTAGTAAATTATACTTTTTTCTTTTCTGATTTTTATTTATATCTTTCCACTCTGCAGATTTAGTATGGTGGTACTTGAATTACTTGGATGATCTGAATAACCGAAGAACTAAACTAAAATAAACTGGCTACAATCAAACATTTTCAGGTTTTACTAAATCAATTTCTTGTGCAGTGAATGTTATTTGGAAAATGTTTTGCCTGTTTTTTTTTTTTTTGCAATTAATTTTGGACAAACATGTTAATTATCTTTCATTTAATTGAATTTTATATTTTATTTGTATAAATCCAAATATTTTATGATATAACTTCCTAAATTTAATTTACAAACAATTTTAATGTATCTTTAATCTTAATAAAGTTTATTCTATTATGAATGTAATTATGAAACCGTCACATTAATTTCATTTTAATTTACCTTTTTAATATTTAATTGTAGCAAACAGATTAGTTTCTCTGTTTTTTCTTTTCTTTTTAAAATAATATCATAATAAATAAGATAATAAATATTTATTTAATGTAACTTATACATAATTATTTTAAATAATTATACAAATTATTTAATTTGCTTAATTAAAAAGGGTAATCAAAAGATACCACTCTTTTGGATTTAAATATGGGCTATGAAATATTAGTCATACACACACTTATCTTTATGGTTTATGCTTTTAACAATATTAAAGTTTTGACTTTAAAATACTGTAATCTTTATAATAATTATAATTATTTTTTTTTCATATTTCATCGTATTATTAATCTGTATTTTTGTCCTACTAATGCTTGATTTAAACCCCAGCATGACTTTGTTACTTAAATGTTATCATGGAAACATCATTATCTTAATTTCCTCTCACCTAAAATTGTCATAAAAATAATCATTTCTTAAAAACGATCCTTCACATCCAATTTTTTCATCCACTTCCATGTCCTACTCTAATTTGATTATTTTTTATTATTGCTTGTAAATTTGTTCTTTTTTTATATGTCCTCTGTTTCAATTTTTTAAGCTCAGTGTTCTCTTCTCAGGGTTTTAAATTTTTCAAGCTGTATATTCTAATAAAATATCTATCAATCTTCATTTCTTTTGCTCTGTCATTTATGAAAATGCTTTCTGTGTTCTTAAGCTACACAATAAAAAAAAAAAAATACAGTAAAAACAGTTCTTATTTATTTTTGGAGTAATATTTTGTTTTGTGAATTCTGTTTCCTGTTTTTATAAAATAAATTCGTTATACATTAACACACACACATTTCATTATCATTTAAAGTTTTCTATCAGGGTACAAAAGGGTCACTTTCTGAAACTTTTTCTCAAAAGCTTCTCAAGAAATATTAGAGTAAGACTAACATATACTTTCTCAACAAGTTTCATTCTTCAATGTAACAAACTAAGAATGTTATGTCTGGTGCCACACTTATAAATATCACGTATTAATGAATTGATATAATACAGTGAATGAAAGTACCAGAAATTGATTATGTAATAAAAAAGTATATATGCAGATATCATCAGTGAAGAAAAAAATTACATAAAATGAACAGGCAATTAGTTTGGTTTTATATCAGCACTAAAATACTTCAGAAACACATGCCACAGACACACAATCTGCCATTCTCCAAACAATCCAAAGGATGCATACAGACATATCTTTCTTTTAGTGTTATTCCTGAAGGATTGTGATGATGGTGTTTTAGTTGTATTTTTATATTGGATTATTTCCATCATATAATATATGTATTAAATGTCTTTAGAAAAATTTAATTTTATTTAAATATTCCAAATACATTCAACTGTTAGTAATAGCATTTCAAACAGATTAGTATATGCACAATGTTTTGAGAGATATTAGTCTCCATTCTTCAGGTATTGATGGCTTGACCAGTGACAGTATTAGCATAAGATTCGAATCTGGGTCCTTCAATTCTTGCGTTTTGAATTTTAAAGTAACGCTCTAACCAACTGAGCCATCCTGCCAAAGGCAACAGTCTGTAGTAATTTCATATACTTATCTATGAGGTCCCTCCAGCTCAGTTGGTCAGAACATTACCTTAAAATTTAAAACTCAAAAATTGAAAAACCCAGGTTCAAATCCTATGCTAGTGCTGTCACTGATCAGGCCAGCAACACCTAATAATTATATCTCTCCATTCTCTTTTATTTTTCCTTAGAAAAGATTTTAAAATATGAGCATTGTATTAGCGCTTTATATTTTCATTTTCTATTAGAAATGCATTTTCTTTTAACTGTGTAACCATTTTTCTGGAACTTTTTGCATGAATGCTACTTGGGTGACAGATTCGGGACATCTCTTTGAAAATCAAATTATCAGTATTAGAACACATGATAACTAAATATTATCTATCCCCTCTCTTTTTAAACTATAATGCAATAAATTTGAAAGCTTTTCCCCAGCCTTTACATGAGTCGTAATTTTTTGTGTACAGATAGAAAGCATATTTTTACCAGCATTGGCTTATGTTAGCAAAAGGTTAATTGAAAGAACAAACAGTAGACTCAGTCATAGTTCAGTTTATATATTTCACTATGTTGTTTATTTGGTTTATCCAATCTTCATTATTTGTATTAATATAATAAAGGGAACTCATGACATATTTACACAGATTAGACTGAGGGCTCCTGATGGATGTCAAAATATAATGAAATTTTCATTCTCTTTATTCATTTCTGCTATTCTGCTATCACAAATGTTATCCACATTTTGTTGGAATGACTTGAGATTTTTTCACAATGTGGAATTTTGTATTTATAAGTACATAAAGATGTGAAATTTTGTATTATAAGTACATAAAGAATATTTTTATGGAATTTTATAATTCAATTACATATATTGTAATCCTAGTATTATTTGTCTATAACAGGGCTGACAGTTACACATTTTGAAAATAGAACATAGTGATGACTAAGCAGTTCATTTAAATTGAAGTAGTACTTCATAATAATCAATGGTCTACATCCTATTTGCTTGTTTAGAAATTGTAGGATGATTTGATCACATATGATTTGATTGAACGATAATTTTTTAAGTATATCTCACAACAATTTTTTTTATACAGAAGTAATGTAAGCATACATTCTAGATAACAGAAGATGGAATGCAACTTCTTTATTTTCCTAGAACTATGGATATGTAATTAATTTTTATGTATGGTTTAATGACATTACAATCATCCTTATATTATCATCTTTTTGGTATCATACTTTAGTAATTCATTTAAAAAATGCATTTATATTGAATTCTCATTTTCTTTTCAGTCTGATGTTGACTAGATAGATTGTCTTCTATTGTGGTAGTAATAACTTTATATACTGTATTCTACTTTTGTTTAATACAGTTTCAATCTGATGAGTAGCTAAGTTTAATGGATAAAAACTTAATATCTCCTTTACATGATATTTGATTTTTATCATAATCCAGGATACAGAAAGTTTTATATATCTTTCATTTGATGTTATTATAATAACCATGCCAATATTTCTTAATAAGGTTTTCAGAATATCTGTATCCTCAGACCAGTTTTTAGCTCTGGCTTTTGTCAGTGAGGCACTATCATATTCAATTATTAGATTTAAAATACCGGGTCATGCCAGCATTTTATCTAATGTTTAATTATTAAGTAGAAAATCTGAAATTTTCATACATCCTTATGTCTTCAAATTCAGCTATCTAACTTAAATAGCCATATGGGACTGAACTAAGTTCAAATACACTATATATTAATAGTTTAGCAATATAAAATCACCAAAGCCTTAAGAGCAATAACAAGAATTGCAAGGAAATCAAGTCATATATCATATGATATTAATTTAATAAGCTTGTATTATTAATGTTATATAATGAGTGTGTCAATAGCTCTTAACAAGCTTTTCAGAATGTCCCTATCCTCAGACCAGTTTCTAGCTCTGGCTTTCATCAGTGAAGTGCTAGGATATTCAAGCATTAGTTTTCCCAACACTTTATCTAATGTTTAACTATTAAATAGAAAATATGAAATTTTCAGACATCCTTATGTCTTCAAATCCAGCTATCTAACTTAAATAGTCTTATGGGATTGAATTAAGTTCAGATACATTATATATTAATAGCTTTAGTCATATAAAATCATAATTATTGTTATTGATTTTAAAGTTTTGGTTTATTTTATATTGCTAAATCTATTAATATATGGTGTTTCTGAGTTTAGTTCAGTTCCATATGGCTATTTAAGTTAAATAGCAGAATTTGAAGAGATAAGGATGTCTGAAAATTTCATATTTTTTAATTAATAGTTAAACATTAGATAAAGTCCTGGGCTTGACTTGGTATTTTAAATCTAATGCTTGAATATCCTAGTACCTCACTGATGAAAGCCAGAGCTAGATACCGATCTGAGGATAGGGATAATCTGAAAAGCTTGTTAATCACTATCAGCATGCTCATTATATAATATTTGTAATATAAGCTTATTAAATTAAGTCACTTGATATATGACTTCATTACCTTGCAATTGCCTTCATATGATATTTGATTTTTATCATAATCCAGCATACAAAAGGTTTTATGAATAAAATCAGATGCTACTATAACTACATGTATTAATCCTATCATAATTAAAAATACATGACTAAGATATTTGCCCTATTAATCAAATTTGCTTTGATGCTAGTTTGATTTTTTTTATTGACTGTAGTGTAATTTGAATAATTTTTAAAAATAAATATGTTCCTTTGGATTCAGCAGATTTCCTATTTGTACACATTGTCAGACATTATTGAAATCTGCCTGCTCCAATTCATTAGAGTATTTTTTGGAATTGTTTTCCAAATTTTTTTTTTTTATTATAACAGTATGTTAGATTTTTAAGTTTTTTAATTAACAAGTCTTCTTCATGTATAATATTTCTCAAGAAGATGGCCCAGAGTGAGCTATTGAAGTCCTGCAGGGTTTAATGTCATTCTTTTTTTTCTCTATAGTTTTAGCTGATTTGCACTCATTTTGGAGATAGCTTCTTTTTTTCCTTTTAAGGCTAGTTTCACTTAAGCTTTTTTGAATTTATATGTATTTTTTTCTGTATTTTCTGTACTTATTTTTCTATTGTTATTTTTTGGACTTGATTGAGTATTTTCCTTGGTCAATAGGATCCTTTGTTTTGGTTATTGTTTTTTTTTTCAAGTCTTTCAAATGCCTAATTATTCATATCTTAATTTATTGAGCAATTTGCCATCAGTTCAGTAATATTCCTGTCTTTGGGCATCATGATAAAGATACCTAATTATGCAGATTATTTATCTTTTCGGAAGGGTACATGTGTTCTAATCTTAAGCTGATGTAACGTTCCTGCTCATATGTGATACCTATTATCAATTGCCATCTTGATGTTTTCTTTTTGTTCAAAAACTTGTTTTGATTGCTTGTTTATATTTTTTGAAGTTTAGCTGATTTTTTTATCAAGGAAATTTTACTAGTTATACTAAAATCAATTTATGATCTTTTTTCAAGTGGTTCATAACCTGTATTATTTAATGTTATCCAAGTGTTCTGTACTATTTTCATCTGATTCTCCTTAAAAATTTACTTACTGCTGTCTAACATGCTTTATATTCAATAGAATATAACTTTTTGTTCTGCCTCTCATAGTTTTATATGTTTGAGTTTTTTTTTGTTTTACTTCTATGTATATGTTTTGCAATCTTTCTCTTTTCTTTTATATTCTTTATATCTCATACTTTTTATTTGTTTTGTTCTCTTTTTCATAACTGGATCTCTTCATTGGTACTTGGGTTAGGGTTAGTTGGCTTTTTCATGTTCCTATTTATGTATTTTTGTTGCATTTTTTTTTATTCTTCTCTAATGTTTTGATCATATTTACTTCATTTTTTTCTTATAATTTTTTTTTTTCATTTCTTTAATTTGCTATTCTATTTTTGTATTATATTTTGATTTGTTGTGATACAGTGATTAATGATTATGTATTCATTCATTTGTATTTATCTCTTCTATTACTGTACTAATTGTTTAAGCCATTTTTTAAAATTTCTCTTTCATTTTACCTGTAATTTCTTAATTTTCTTATTATTTCTTGCATTATCTTCTGATTTTTAGTTTTATTTCTTGTATTTATTAATAACTTGTATTTATTTGTTTAATTTTAGCTTTGTTTTCATCTATCTTTGCATTCATTTTGAATCATCTTCTTATTAGATTGTTTTCAACAATCCATATTTGTATTAATTTTTTGTCTTATTTTTTCATTATTAGGTTTGTTTTCAGTTTTGTTTTCATGTATTCTTATATTCATTTTTTTTAAATTTTAGCTTTGATCTCATCTATATATGTATATATTCATTTAATTTTTTATATATTATTTTTATTATTTGTTTTTATTAATGTCAAGGGTTATTTTACAATGCTGCTACTCTTATGGTCTCCCATTTCAATTTTTGTTTTTCTTAAAGTTTTTAGCTTTTGTAGTTTGAGCTGCTTATATTCTCTTTAGTTATTGTTCTTTATTTATTTGTGATCTTTTGGTCACTTGTAGAATTGTTGCCTTTTTGCCATCATCACATTGTTTCCAACTAAAATTCTTATTAATGTTTTTTTCTGAAACATTTCACTAAATTTATATTAATTAACATCTCCTTCTTTTCACTTTACTCTTTCTGCTTTTCTCACAAAAACTTTGTTCAGTCTTTTGAAGATATTACTTATTATTATAGATTCAAAATCATCACATTGAATGATCTATAGATTGGTCTTATTATCTTGAGATTGTATTTTCAGAATATAGACAGTCCTTAGATTGAACTTTCTAGTAACTTTATATTTTGTAGATAGAAAATCTATGTCTGAATTTTTAGAATTTGATAAAAGAAAATAAATAAAACTATGAATCATCATTTACAGCTATTATTACTTGTTTGCAGGATGTGCTCCAAGTTCCACTTTCTTTGATCTCTAGCCTCTCTTCATAACACTTCAACACACTTCCTTGATTTATCTACCCAACTCACATGTGGTGTCTTTTTAGGACTTGTAAATCTCTTGGAATTTGATTTAAGATTGAAGCTGTCATTCTGTTATTATATCTTCTAGCCATATAACCAACAGCTCTATTACAGTTTTTTAATTCTTTCAATTATGCCAGCAATAATTATTTGTTCTCTCACATATATATTTTATTTTCAATCTTTTCTTGTTACTCTTGACATACATTTCTTCATGCTAAATTTAGTGATTTGAAGTCTCTGAATTGCTTTTCTGATAAGGGTCCAAGTTTTACATCTGTATGTGAGATATGATAACAGAATTTATTAAAAACTTTTTTAAAGCATATGACATATTTTCTTTTAATAATATTTCTACCAAAAATATTTCATTCAAGTTTAATTCTACCATTAATTTCATTACTTATGTTTCCATCTATATTAATAATCTGACCAAATATATTTGTAGTAGTTAATTTCTTCTCATTCATGATTATCATTCTTTATTTTTCTCATCTGAGAAAATCACTTGGAACATTACACTTTTCATCATTTATCTTTAATCCTACTTTTCTACTTTTATCTAGCTCTAAAGCATTATTTGCAAAAACAACTGCATTATTTTCAAAATTTAGATAATTTAAACAATAACTGTATAATCGTAACTTTCCTAATGCATTTTGATATAAATTTTTGAGAATGTGATAGTATCATGGGTCTATATCTTGATGACCCAATGTTTAATTACCATGGAAATGATTATAGAATCAAATATCTTTTCATAATCTACAAATCCTAAACATAATTACCTCATTACTTCTTTTAATGTTTTGATATAATCAACTGTGCTGAAAACACTTTTAAATCAAACTTATCCTTTTGAGTGGTTAGAATACCAACTTTTCTATAAACAACTTATAAATTGCAATGATTTTGTATAGAACTAATTGGGAAATTATTTTTAATTTTACTTACCGTACTGCTTTGGGTAGCCATTTACTGTATGAATGATCATATAGTAATAAGGTCTGGAATGACAACAATATATGAAGTGGACATTAGTGATTTTTCTGTTCAGTCCCTTTAAGCCTTCAAAGAATCAACAACAAATTTCTTCTGTAACCAAAATCATAAATATATAAGTAAACTAAAATGAGATTTCTAAACAGATATTAGAATGGAAATACATATTTTTCTGATAACTCATACATATTTTAAATATCACATTAAAAAATATTTTTTAAGAAATTAGATTTAAAATGCTGTCAACAGTATTGATGTTTTTGTCATAATTGATTTAACTCTTTTTGTTTTGAATGGTATTCAGTTGCGTTTTAAAAATGTAATGTATTTAAAATAATGATAAAAATGGTTCTGAGAAATTTGCTAATGATTATTGAATTAATAAATAAATGTAAAATTTTTAAAAAGTTTTCTATGAAAATTGATTTTAAGTGAAACCACCATATTTATAGTAATTAGTTCCAAACCATAGTACTGAATGTTATATAATAGACCTTCATCATCATCATCATTGATAATCATCAATCCACTGCAGGATGAAAGTCTCTTCAAGTTCAATCCATCTTCTCCAATCTCTAGCCTCTCTTCTCCACATTACTCTTGCATACTTTCTTATTTCATCCAGTCATTTCACATGTTGTCTCTTTCTGGGTCTTTTACAATCTCTTGGAATCCAGTTTAAGATTTCAATTGTTCATTTATTATCATCTCTTCTAGCAATATGTCCAACTCAACTCCTCTTCAGTCTTTCAATTTTTACAATAATGTCAGTATAACATTTGTTTGTACTCTTACCTATTTTCAATCTCTTCTTGTTACTCCTAATATGCATCTCTCCTACTTGTTTGAGTGGTCTGAAGTTTTTGTATTGCTCTTCTATTAAATGTCCAAGTCTCAGATCCATAAGTAAAGGACTGATAAAACACATTTAGAAAAAACTTTACTTTTCAAATATATAGGCATATTTCCTTTTAATATTATGTTTATTTCTATCAAAAGCATTCCAACCAAGTTTAATTCTATGATTAATTTCATCCATCATGTTTACATCTGTAGTAATAATCTGACCAAGGTATTTATAGTTGTTAACTTCTTCTAACTTATCATAATTAATCTTTATCTTTCAAGAAAATCCATTGGACATTACTTTAGTATTTTAACATTCACCTTTAGTGCTACTTTCTTATTTGCAACACTTTCCTGAAGCTCTGAAGCATTATTTACAAAAACAACTACATCATCTGAAAAATCTAAATGACTTAAATAATTTTAATTTATTTTTACTCCTTTAGCTTCCCATTTTAGTCTACAAAACACTTCTTGTAGCACTGCTGTAAAAAGTTCTGGAGATGTGGAGTCACCCTATCTTACACTGATTTTAATGTTAACCTTTCTAGTATCATTATGCAATCTAATTGTTGCTGTTGCATTTTTATAAATATTTTTCAAAATATGATATTATCCTGGGTTTATATTTTGATGATCCAATGCTTTAATCACTGAAGAAATGCTTATACAATCAAATGCCTTTTCATAATATACAAATCCAAAGTATAATGGCAACTTATATTCATTAATCCTTTTTATAACTTCTCTCAATATTTGGATATGATCTATTGTACTAAAATGACTTTTAAAGCCAGCTTGTTCTTTTGGTTAGCTGAAATCAAATGTTCTCTGTAAACCAGTTGTAATTATTTTGGTAAAAATTTTGTAAAAAAGCTGATAAAAAACTGATAGTTCTGTAATTTCTAATATCTTCTTTATTACATTTTTTAAACATTAATATTCATACTGTATTCTTTCAATCACCTGGTACATCTTTATGATTTAGACAATTGATATATAATTTCACCAATTTTTTTTCTATTTTTTCACTACTTCAGCGATTTTCTATACTAAGCTTGAATAATTGAAGGACTCTAGTCTTTTAGTTTAAGTCAATGGGGCAAATTTGGCTGTCATCAATAATATTCAAAAACTTTAGGATTGATTATAAAACAAATTTTCTTATATATAAGTATAACATTAAGTTTAAGTTGTATAATATAAAAGTTTTAAAATGACTATTAGGTATATAATGCAGTCTGGCCTCTTAGTGAAGATTGCCAATAGAAAATAACTAGCCTAAGAATTTGAATATAAAACTATCTCTATTTCCAGTTGATTATTCAAGCTTGCAACAGATGGATCTGGAGACAGAATACAGAATGAATTAGAGAAATCAGAATGAATATAACTTTTAATAAGTAATAAAATTGTATGCTTTTTTTGCATAAAGTTATGATTTTTGATATTATCGAAGCTATTAATATTTAATATGAATAATGCATATCAACATTTTAACATTAATATCATATTAAATATTAACACACAATTATTTTATTTAATTTTAAATAAAGATCTATTTTTAAAAAATTACAATTTTCTAACCATGTAATCATAATATACTCTTTCTTTCATTTTTAAATTAGCAACACTATTTATTATTATTATTTTTCTTTGTAATGATGGTTATCTAACTATCTTTTTTAAATATATAATTGAAAAATATATTTAGTTATATACTTACACTTATGCACATGTACACATTTATGTAATTCTTAGAGATCCACAGTTATATATGTAATAATATCTATCATTGAATTAGAGTGTTTTATAGTGGGACTGTATTAATCTTAGCTGCTATTCTTCATAATAACTTAAACTTCTTATAATAATGTACACTCATTTACAATTTATTGTGTACTATTCAAATATAGATGTATTTTGTACACACATATATACCTACATTTGTATTTTATAATTGCATACATATAATAATATAAAAATCAATATCATTTTTAAATATATAAATTGAGTAAAAGTTATAATTTAATCAGCAAGCAATTGCCATATATATACACCTTTACCTCACTTAGTGATTGGCTACTTAGCAATATTTCATAATAGAGATCATCATCAGTTTGTACTCACTACTTTGATTTACAATCAATTATTCACTATAACAATCGGGAAAAATTTTATTAAAATTTTTTTTTGGCAGCCATCTTGAATTTTGCATCACTGATGACATCAGAGAATAGGTATTTTAAATTCATTTTACCCAAAAGCAAAAGTACATTACTGTAATATGTATACAGGTAATGACTTTGCTGTAATTGTATAGCACATACAATATTTTATTCATAAAACACAGTGTTAGTGCTGCATTCAGTATTTTGATTATAAAACATATAAACTTAATATATATATAATTACTGGATCTATAATATTGTATACATATAAGTGTTGAATGTCTTTAGAAAAATTAAACTTTATTTAAATATAATGTACAGTACTTGGATTATTTAAATAAAGTTTAATTTTTCTAGACATTCAACACTTATATTCGATGATGAAAACAATACAACTAAAATACCATTATCACAAACTTTCAGGAAAACACGAAATACTGAAATTAAATTGTGTGTTTGTGTTCTTAATTATGTACACCCAAGTTGTTTCAAATCAAAAGAAAAACATTTTAAAATGAGAATGTTGAATTAGAAAAAAAATTTAAAAAGAAAAACACATTGCATTTAAAATAAGTGTTAATGAATAATCTTTCTACATGAATGGGGGGGGGGCACTATTGCATTAGTAAAAATATATACACCTGGGTTTCATTTTATGCGGTAGATAGGTTCCTTAGAAAATGCACACAAAAGAAATCGCACAAAAATAGGCTTAACTTACCTTGAAAAATGGGGGATACAGGTACTGTAATTTTCCAAAAATCGCATAAAAAATAAGCAAATAAAATATGACTAATAAAAAATTCAAATTTGAAAAAAATTGATAGAAGACAAACTTTTTTTACTTTTTTTATTAACTACAGTATTTAATTTTATTCAAAACAATATATTTTTATGCCTAATTTACATTTTTTTCATACATGTATGATATTTTAATAATTATCACTACTTGAGACATCAGATTCATCATGTGACGATGTGATGTGATATATTGTAGCTTCTCCTTAAACAAAGTTAAGAATCTCTCAGCAATTATGCCCAGAGAAACCTGTTAACTACTTTATTTTACATTCCCCAGTCTAAGTTTTCCCATATTCTGCTTCATCCCATTTCCACAACATAATCTTTGTCAACTCTATTGCCTTTATATCTAAATCCCATTAATTGCTCTTATAATGGATTCGCCTTCCAATCACTTTTGATCTTTCCTATTTCGTTAAGTGATCTAAAATTGAAATTTTTGTTTCCAAACAAATTCACTTTCTTGAGTGTTTTTTCCTCTCCGTTAGGGTAAACTAAAAGTTTAAGATAAAAATAAGAACTTAGACTTATGATAATAAAAAGACATCTACTCACCACTGTTGGGCAAAATTCAATTAAAACTTAACAAAAATTAAATTCTTATTTTGTCTTCAATTTTTTACTTTTCAATTCCATTTAAAATTCAAATTTCATTGTTTCACAATCACATTATGTAATTTTTAAATTGTTAATTACAATTAAAAATCAGATTTTAATTTTTAATTGTCAAATTTAATTGTGCCCAACGCTGTTACTCATCTTTTAAAAATAAACTTGCGGACACTAAATGATTAATTGATTACATATTTTTTTTTTAAAAAGCAAAAATAGAATGTGATTTAAAATGCAAAAACAATCTACATGCATATTATAAGCATCTATAACATCTGAACAGATTTACATTATATTCTTGTAAAATTTAATGTGTGTATATAAAATGGGGAAATCCTGATTTTAAGTGAATTCTGAACTTCTCTATTGCATAAAATCTATTACAGTACTATTATAAAGCACTGAAAATATTGAAATTATTAGATAGAAGTTGAACTTCGATAATGCACTATTATTTTAAATATGATGTGTGAGTGTATGGAATTTATAATATTTAAAGTATCGGAGCTCGACTTCTGATCTAATCATTTTTATCACACAAAAGAAAACAACATACAAAAATATTAAGAAGAAACATGAATCACATAACTTCAAAATCACATTAAATAAATCTGCATAAAACGAGACCCGGGTGTAGTAAGAAAAATAAACTTAGCACATGTTTTAGAAAATTAGAACAGTTAGATTTTTTTTCTTTTAAAATAAGTTGAATTTTTTTTTCCTAGAGTTGACTGATTTACGATATGCATTAAGCCTTTTGTTATTCTGGAGTACAGTAATAAGTCTTTATGTTCAATTAAATAATTTATAATGAAACATTGTTTTTTAATTTGAATAATTTCACATAAGTAATAAACATAAATGTATAGTACTGTAATACAAATTTTAAAAAAATGCGCTTCAGTATGGATTTTTTTTTTCATTATGATGGAAAACTTCAACAGAAGAATATAAAAACTCTTAAATTCAAATTTAGTTTCACTTTTTCTTTTTTTTTTGCTGTACTGTACTTTTTAAACAGTGAAAATAATCATTTTTTCCCCATGTGATATAAAACGTTTCTTTTAGATACCGTATTTAGTCATCATTGCCATGAAAAAATCAAGAAAATCTTTGAGCTTGGAAACCAATGTGGATATTTTGCATCGACTGGAACCGACCAATTTTTTTCCCATAGACCCCATTATAAATATGTATTCTGTATATGATATTGCTTAATGATGAGTTTTGGAGGACCAATTGTCATTGCTAATGGTGTAAAGGTGTATAGTGAATTCACAAGTATATTAATAAAATATGAATAATAACTGTATTTTTAGCATCAAAAATATATATTCATATATCTGCATTTAAACATTTTGAATTTTTCTATATATTACTATTATGTCTATTAAATTCAAATATCAGCCTTTCAAGCCAATTGTGCAAACGCTTTGCGAGGGTTAATAATAGATGAATACTTTCTCACCAATACAAGATATAGCATTAAGCAGGAATAAAAGGAATCCCTCTTATTCCTACAACTCAAATATTTATATATGAGCAAATCTGAAGTACTGGCAAAGAAAGTGTGACAATAGAACAATCACTTTAAATTACTCTATACGATGTCTGACGTTGATGAAATTGTCTAGAATTTACTAAACGTCATTCCAACTAAAACCTAATCATATAAAAATAAGCATTTATTTTATATAGTGTCTGTATATAATTGTATTAAATTCATATATCAGCCTTTCAAGCCAATTGTGCAAATGCTTTGTGAGTGTTAATAATAAATGAATACTTTCTCACCAATACAAGACATAGCATTTATGCAGGACTGTTCTATCATCACACTTTCTTTGCCAGTACTTCAGATTTCCTCATATATAAATATTTGAGTTGTAGGAATAAGAGGAATTCCTTTTATTCCTGCATAAATGCTATATCTTGTATTGGTGAGAAAGTATTCATTTATTATTAACACTCGCAAAGCATTTGCACAATTGGCTTGAAAGGCTGATATTTGAATTTAATATAATCGTATACAGACACTATATAAAATAAATGCTTATTTATTATGTCTATTGTTGTTATTTATATACAATTTTTAATTATTATTATTTTTTTTAATAATTATTTTATTTTGTTGTTTATTTATTTTACTTTCATGTGCCATTTAACAAATAAAATTATGACAGTTAAATTCAAAATGTTTTTTTCTCTTTTTCTGTTTTTTTTTTTTATATAATTATTTTTAATTGTATTAATTTCTAAATTTTTTATGTACAATAAATATTTTTATTTTTGATAATGTAATTTAATACACATATTTAAATTAATTATAATATACATACTACATTAATTATATTATATCTAATACTCCATAAATTTTATAAGCTCAGTGTTTATATTGTAACTATATAGAAGGTAATCATCCTTCATCACCAATGCCATTAAATAGTGATATTAAAATTGCAAGGATACTCTCACTTTAACCACAAGATAGACACTTTAAGGAACTAAGAACAGCTGTCATTTTAGAACTCAAATGTAATTATATGTACCAATATAATTACTTCTAGATACTTAAGATTGCCTCATATAATTATATTTGAGTTTCGAAAATATGATGGCCATTCTTATTTTCTTAAAGTCTCTATTTTGTGGCTGGGGTGAGAGTATACTTGCAGTTTTAATACCACTGTTTAATGGTGTTAGTGATGAAAGATGACTACCTTTTATATAGTTAGTTATATCATATCTATATATCATGTATAAAGTTTTATTTAATAAATACATTTATGTATATATTTTAAAAAAAGAATTATTATAATCTTTTTTTCTATCTTTGTTTTATTAAGAGAGCTTTTTTAAATATTATTTCTAGCAAAACATATTTTAATATCACTTTTGTAAAATGTAAATCCTGAGTTCCATTGTGAATAGATTTTTTTTATTGTATGTATATTGAATCTTTTGTTTTCTTATCTAATTATTCTCTTTATTATCTGCATTTCTACACTTTATTTTATAAATTCTGTTCATATCATTTTTATTATTTTTTTCCTCATTTAAATATTTATTATTTAATATATCTATTAAATTATGTCTTCTTTGTTAATTATTCTGAGTTTATTTTGTTCATGATATTTTCTTTATTAATAATGTTATCTATTTTACTGCTATTTTTTAAAAAATGTTTTTATGTGGATTTATTTTTTACTGTAATATACTTATTATTTATCTTAACTTTTATTTTTTAAAATTTGTTAATTATTTTAATTGGATAATTGTTGGTTATAAATTCTATTAATATTTGTAATTTTTTTTCTTTATATAGATCATTATTATTTGATTAATAATGTATACTTTTATTCATTTTGTATATTTAAACTGATTTATTTATATATATTAGTATTGAATGTCAATTTGTAAATACATTTTGATTGAATTTTTTTCTGTATATTAGTGTTTTTTAATTATTTTCTGATTAATTATTTTTTGTAAAGTAAGATATCTAAAAAGTATATATATTTTATTTTAAAATTAATTTTTTTATCAGTTTTATTTATAATTTTTATTTTTTTAAATTCATTTTTTATTTATATTGAGTCTATTTTTGTATCTTTTCTAGAATATGTATGGGGGGGGGTATATTTTAAAAGCAAAAACAAAATCATATTTTATAAAAAAAATTATATCGATAATTAATTACTTTGAACAAAAGTAAAAGGCATAAAAAGATTTATAGAAGTCTAAATAAAATTGATGAAAAAATTCACTTTATAGTAAAAAAAAACTGATAGCAAAATCAAGTTTAATATATTTTATATTACTCAGGAATAACTTAAACAAAAACTTTTAGTAGTCAAAATCCATGACTAAACAATTACTTTAATTAAAGATATCACTATACCAAATGTACTACAAACTTCATTACTTGTAAAAACTATAGAATGTAATTTTATTAAAAATTATATATAAGAAGAAATTTAATGATTATTCACGTTAATAAAGTATATATAAAATATAATTTTGCTTTAATTACCGCCCAGATTCTACAATTCAAAACATTCCATATTTATTTTTTTTAATAAAAGTGGTCAGCACAGCTGCCTTATAAGCAATTGCCCCGGGTTTGTTTCCCGGCTGATGCTTTGACACATGAAAAAAAAAAAAAATTAAGTTACTATCAAATATATATAATTCATTAGATTTTTCAAAAATGTAGAATCCTGTCTAATAATTAATTTATTAATAGAGAAATAAATAAATTGACTTTTAGTTGCTTATGACACTTTTGTCTTTCAATTATTGTTAGGAAAACAAAAATCTTTCTTTAAGACTTTTAATAAAAGGTTTTAAGGAAAAATATAATATATATATATTTAAATTTATAGTAAAATAAGAAGAGATGATGGGAGGGAGTTAAGTTTTAATGTTAAAAAAAGTTACTGTCTCTCTGAATTATAAGAATTAAAAGAGAGATAAAAGATATTTTTATAATAAAATAATTTTATTAAAAACATCTATTCATCTGAAATATTGCATCGTGATCAACAGTGGATGAATATTTCTATAACATGTATGGCTGTGAATTTGGGAGATCAAAGAAAGAAGATAAATCCTGAAAAACGATTATGCATATCTCATATAGATTGGATGTTTATTGTGTATATCTATAAAATACAATATTACATATAGATTATTTTCAGGATTTCCCATTAATAGATATAAACATGCATTCAGATATATATTTGTATTCTTTTAATTTGTCATAACATTTTATATATTAAAACCAAGATGCAGATATAAATGATATAACTATTAAAAATTCAATCAATAAAAAACAATAACAGAGAAATTTAAAGCTATAAAAGTAAGGGTGGAATAAGCTATTCAGATTATTAAGCTAAAAAAAATTTCCAAATGAAAAATTCTTTAGGTCTATCATCATTTTTGTTGGGTACAGTATGATTTTTAAGAATCCTATTAGCTTTTCTGATTTTATATTCTTTGGAGAATGTCACATCTTGATAAGATCCCAGTAATTGAGAAATCTATATCATGACTAGTATTCATAGTATAAAATGAGGATTCCAATGATGTTGATGATGAATGCTGCTCAACTGCAGTAGTATATGATATGATGATTATTCATACATAAGATGCTTCATAAATCCATGAACTTTAACATAAAATTTCATAAATGTCATGAATTTCACACTATGCACTTTATCTTATACAACTGATACAAATGACTACATACATGTAAAAGAGATAAATGATCTTCAATATATGTATTTTGTGCTGAACCATCATTCATCAATTGGTGCCATCTCCCACACATATATACAATCAGTGCTCAGTTTATATTAAGATAGCAAATCTTCAAACTTTAATGGAGAAGCTTCATTCTTCTCTACCCTCCAATTCTCCAGCCATCCATATCATTGAAAGTTTGTATATTGGAGATCATTTATCTTTTTCACATGTATATGGTCATATCAGTTATATAAGAAGAAGTGAATAGTTGTAGGGAACTTGAAAGTCTGAGTTCAAGTTCCTTGTAATTACATTAAGCTTAGTATAGACAATATATTTATATATGAATAAATACATATTCCTCTTCTGTGTATTTAAATGGATATATTAAGGTCCTATATGTGAGGGGTCAGAATAATATTGGCATCAACAAGGGTTTTGGGTGTACTATCATCAGATTTTTTTGATATGGATGACTGAAGAGTTGGAAGATAGAGAAGATTGTAGCTTGTCTATTAAAGTTTAAAGATTTGCTATCTTAATATAAACTGAGCACTGATTGTGGATGTGTGGAAAATGGTGATCTGGATCTACTGAAGAGTGCAGGATCAGCATGAAATATCTATATTGGAGTTTTTTTTTACATGTATGTGTCATGTGTATCAATTGTATAAGATGGTGTGAATAGTTGTAGAGAACTTGGAAGTCTGAATTCAAGTTCCTTCTAATTACATTAAGCTTAGTATAGGCAATTGATTTATATTCACATATTATATATATTTTACATTAATATGCATTTTTTTTTCTGGAATTAAATATATGTTCCCAAAATACTTTTCTTCAGATATATATAATATTATAGGACATAAAAATATGGTGTTAATTTTAGTCTTTTTTGTCCACTTACTATTATCATTATCAGCCATTTGTAAATGACTATTGCCATTCTAATTCAGAAGAAAAAAAAGAGAAAAAAAAAAACAATGAACAAATATCTAAATCTGTTGATTTTATGATTCCTTTAATTGGTCATTGAAAGTATATTGAAATAATTTTATTTATATAAAAATTTTTTTACTCAATATTTAAGTTATTTAATAAATTTTAATAACTCAAAACCTAAATATGCAGTAAACAAGCATTACAAATTTAATATCTTTACTAATAAGAAACAAGTGTAAAAATGAATAAGAAATAGTTTATTGTTTTTGTATTAAATTCTTTTATTTAATTTGTTGTTTTTTTGTTGTTGTCTGATTGTTTAGATAGAATCTTGCAAAGGGATCATCATTTGCTTTCCAATTTTTGATCTAATTGAAAGTTTGCATATTTTTATGTATTTCTGAGGACAATACATTTTTTTAGAGTTTGCAAACAATTTTAGCAAAAAAAAAAAAAAAGCAAAAAATTATAAAATTTTCATTTTATAAAGAATTCATTATTCAACTTTTTTAAAAATATATATAATATCAATAATTATGCACTTTTAACACTCGTTAAAGAAGTTATATTTATTAATAATTTATTTAAAGCTTAGCACTTTCAAAGTTTCATGGCTTCATAGTCATAGCTGTTAAAAGTGCATAATTATTGATATTATATAATTTATGAGAAGGTAATAAACAAATTTTCATTACAAAAATATATATATAATATTATTATTATTTCTGTAGTGTAATTTTTACTACACCACTTTCATGCAAGGTATGGACTGGTTTTTATACACCTTGTGTGAGAGTGGTGCAGTGAAAATTACACTATATTATTCATTATTGGATGTCTAATCTAATGAATGACTAATAAAAATTATTAATATATATAAAATTTTGTTTTAAATTCTTTTAATTATATATAATAAATTTTGCATATATATGTTAACATACTTTATGAAGTATATCATCATCATCATCATCCTTATTATCATCCTTATTATCATCATCATCATCATTATTATTATTATTATTATTATTATTATTATTATTATTATTATTATTATTATTATTATTATTATTATTCCAAAAGAAAAGTTAAGGAAGCTTTATATATAGCAAATAACATCAATGCCATTAATAGAAGAGAGGCATGTTTTGCTCTCTCTAAACAATGGACTAATTAAAAATTCAAACGCATTTGCATAAATTATAACAATCATTATTTACAAAGCTATGAGTATGAGATTTGAACATGAAATCTCGAAAGCGCTAAGCAAACCTATTATAAATTAGTGTAAAATTTATATTCTTCAATATTTAATGCGAAAAAAAAAAGTTGCATATTTTTTATTATTATTATTATTATTATTATGATGATGATGATGATGATGTTTCAAAGGAACAATTGGATTTCAAAATAGTTACATATTTACAAAGATCATAGCAAGTTTACATCAATATGGTTATATATAACTGATTAGGAAGTACATAAAAGATTACATAAAAATTTACTATGATTGTATATATTAAAAGAAGAAAAAAGATTACATAAATTAATACAAGTTACATAATATTATATAATTCTTTAGTATCTACTTCTTAATTTTTTTCAAAGGCATTGAAGCAATCGATGTCTAATCATCATCGATGCTTCATGTTTCACCATCTAGACTAACCTCCTAGGGGTCAGAAATTCAGATCTTGCTATAAATATATGCTATTCGCTCACACACTGTATGCCAAATCATTCTAAAGATGAGTAAAATTGATTTTTGTTTAGTAAAAATGAAACAGTAGTTTGAGTGATGCATATATATATTATGACTAAAGCAATAAGTTTATTGCTATGAAAATACATTTGCTTATATATTTGTGATTATTTTTATATCTGTGTGTATTTAATGTGACAACAAAGAAGAATGGGGGAGGCTCAAAATGCTAAAATAATTTTTGTTTAAATTCAGCTTGTTGCTTTTAATTAAAATTGTCAATTGCAATTAGGATCGAAAACAAATCGTTTATCAGTTGTTGTCGAATGATTTAAAATAGCTAAAAATAGTATTTCGAGCCTTATCTGTATGAAAACATGTTGTTAATTAAAAGTTCTTTATAAGGGGATTATAGAGATAGTGTATAAAAAGAGCCCATAAGACCTTTTAAGGGCAGTTGGTGATTTTCACTTGATAAGTTAGTTACTGGATAAGTCAGTTAGTGACTTTTGCTTGATCAGTCGGTTACTTTTATGTTCCTGATTCAAAAAGTGTTGCCAGGCCATCATTTAAGAAGTCAAGAGAAGTTTAGTGCCATGGAGTGTGAGTAGTGGAGCCGTCCACCTTTCTTTTTCCTCTTGAAGGACTGTCTACCAGCTGTAAAATTCCATCTTACCGGCCATATGCCGTAGAATTGCCAACCTGCCTGCCTGCCGCTATGCTGATATCTTAGGTAAAATCATGTAATTTAGAGCTGCCTTAATATGAACATTCATGGGTGATTTATAATTTATAGCTAAATTAATTCATAGATCCATTTATGATATTTTGCTAGTTTTGCTTGTAAACTCTCTCTATAATCCTTTATTAATACTTATGTAATTCTAAATATATGTTGCTTTCATGCTTAATTTTTGTTTATATAACTTTATGTGGCTCAATTAAATGTATACAACTTATTTTGTTTAATATATATATTATTTTCTCTAATATGTCAGTATCAATCAGTCTCGCGCGACTTTAATTAAATTCATTAGTAAAATTATATTCATTTGTTTATTTAAAATAGAAATCGTTCGCTAGGTTGGTTGTATACCTAAAAGTATTTTATTGTGGATGCTTATTTTATTTTGTTGTTTAGTTGCCTTTATAAAAGATCGCGACACTTAATATAAAATTCCACCTTTTCTTACCATTGCCTGAAGGGCTAATTCTTTAGTTAATACGTATATGGGAATCGAATCTTAAATGTAAATTTTATTAGTTTAATGATATAGAAAGAGTTATTATTTTATTACACTTTGTTAAATGACTCAGGATTGAAAACAGATTATTGTGCAAGAGGTTAGACAATTTCCAAGCTTTAAAATAATGTTGTAAAATTATATTCATGTCCAATAACATTGCTGGCATACCACCCACTTTATTCTGATATTTTATCTTCTCCATTTCTCGATTGTTCAGTCATTGGGAATGTCTAAATTCCCATCCTATTTTTCAAAAATCATTCGTAATCAGGAACACTACTTCCTGTGGAATGTAAAGTTTATAAAATTATGTGCTGCAAATTACAGTACATCCAGATTCTGGGCTCTCAAACCCAGCCTTTCCTTCGATATCGCTCCGCCAGAATGCGCAGACATATCAAATCTAAGTTCGTCTCAAGTATTCTTTTAAATGATAAAATATCCAAATGCCATGAAGGCCAGATTCCTTTAATTGTATGCTAGTACTGTTACTTTGCTCTTCAATTTGAGCATCTGTCCATCTAATCTTAATAAGTCACAATGATGTGTTAAAGATAATGATTCATTTCATAAAAATACATTTAGTTCGTTGATTTAAGCTGCTTTCTTTTAAAAACCATTATCGATTCCCATAGACGAAAATCTAATTTATATTAATGATTGCATAACTTACTCTCATAAATAAAGCGCATTGTTTGTTTCTTATTTCTAAAAGACATCTTTGCTAAACAATGCGAATAAAAGTATAGATAATGGTTCTCCTAAGAAATACATGATTGAAATAATATAATTTGCCCGTTATCAAATAAATCATTTACTGTTAAAACTGTCACGATCTTTTATATTTAATTTCGGCATCCACAACGCTCCGTAGCAAAAGTTTTCTTTAATTAGCTTATTAATTACGCATAAGTTATAAAACACTATAAAATTGTATCTGTAAAATTATATTTATTAAATGAGTGATAGAGGGGATTTTATACAACAAGTTCCCAAGTCTTGTAGATAAACAATATTGTCCCAAGCATGAAACTATTTGGTAAAATATACATACGTTTCTTTAATCTTTTGTAATATATATATGCATTTGTTTAATATTTAATAAATATATCTATTTCATGTAAATCCTGGTTTATTGTTGAATTATTAGTTTCGAGTTAATATTTAGAACTATTTTCTCTAGCTAATAGCTTAGCATTAGTGAATAAATAACTATAATAAATATAATTCCTGGGCTACTCCGACCTCGATCATAATCATCAGTCTGATCTTATGCTCTACTGCTTTGCTTCTGGGCACGGATTTAAAATAATTTTACTGTGCCATTAGGATTGTTGTTCATTGGGTCAGAGATTTGAAGAATAGGCAAATAGGTTAGAATTCAGGACTGCTCCAGACCTGTGTATCTCGATCATGATCGGATTTGAGGTACTTTTGCTTAGGATTTGAATCTTGTTAAGTGAGCATACTATTTTGACTGGTACAACATTTAAGATTACATATATATATATATATATATATATATATATATATATATATATATATAAATGATATGGCTTTTGTTGCAATTAGGTTATATCACCTTAGCACTGTCTCAGTTGTTGACCTATTAAGGACCAGGTATCATGAAAAATGTTATAGGGGGAAAGCTGTCTGTCTCTTTCCCTAATATTCTCCAGTTTAATCCAAAATGTATTAGGATGTCTTCTAGGATTATTATTATATATAAAAATGCATCTAGTATACCATAATGTATACAAGATGAATGTACTATCTCTGATTTTTAGCAAAAATTCCTATTGTGTAGGTTTTAAAAGGGTATGCAATATTAAATAAAGAATTGTTAAATAGGTTGGGAAGAGCAACGCATATATTATCATAATACTTACAATCATAGAATATATGCTCTTGATTTTCAAAATCTTTTTTACAGAGGGGGCAAAAAGCATCTATGTTAATACAATTTCTTCTATATTTATAAAAATAAAGTGTTGGTAACGATTCCAAGATAAGCTTTATTAGAAAATCAAAATATTTTCGCTCAAGCTTCCAGAATCTAAATCTCTAACAAGTTGCCTATTATTTAGGCCAAAATGGGCTTCCTTTGATTATTTAGTGTTGGTTGGTTTATTAATGGATATGTTTTTCAATATTTATACTTATTTGTAGGGGGACAGAAAGTTAGTTTATTTATTAGATCAGCCAATAA
This sequence comes from Epiperipatus broadwayi, assembly GCA_028023455.1. Classification (NCBI taxonomy): domain Eukaryota; kingdom Metazoa; phylum Onychophora; class Udeonychophora; order Euonychophora; family Peripatidae; genus Epiperipatus; species Epiperipatus broadwayi. The sequence goes on along the minus strand of JAQFVV010012417.1, from coordinate 1,310,697 downwards.
CCAGTATTGGGGGGAGGTCTATCCGTTGGTGTAATTTTTACTGATGTAGCAACATGATTATAGAGATTTGACAGGGAGGTAGTCAGATTAAATGTTTTCTGTATTTTAAATGTATTTAATGAGTATAGTCATAGCCCATTATTAATTAATGGATTTTGTAATTTTTTAATGGAGATAGAGGCAATGCGTCTGCCTCATAAAAGTTTTTTAAGCACGGAGTAAACATGCGAAGTGAAGGCTTTAGTGTAAATGATTATAAGGCTAAAATAATTAATTCTTGTCATAATGAGCATATTAACTAATGTGACTTTAGAATAAACTGAAAGGTATGACTTTGGATGGGAGCAAATAATTTTTTCTTTTTTTCCTTTAAGAGAATTCTGTATTTTTGTTCTCATTTTAGTACTACTAATATGGAAGGAAAACTGAAGGAATGAGACTGAGTTTCCTATAAACTTAGATTGTATTAATTTGCCAGTATATATCTTCCAAATGTCATGTCTAAATTGAATTCTAGTTTGTATTCCTGTGAATAATTGTCTAAAATTTGTAGTAATTTGGGAACATGTTTTTTTGATGATAAAAAAAAATGATAATGTCATCCATATAAGCAATATATGAAATGTTACTTTTAAATTGTGGTACAAAAATACCAGGTATCCATTCTTACAACCATTTTAAGAAGGAGATTACTAAGGCACTAAGAGGGGAATCCTGCGGGATAGAGCAATGAGGTTTAAACTCTGGTGAGTATTTTCCATTCATTGACACATGGATTTCTCTATTTATCAGTAGATTGGAAAGTATATAAATTAATGATATAGATTAATGATTTGGATTATTATTATTTATTTATTTATTTATTTGATGTTTTGGGGTTTCCATTTAGTTTAATGCATTTTCAGTGTTGTGATTATGATGCACAGCACTGAAAATGTATTAAGTTGAACAGAAAATCAAAAACATTGAAGAAAGAATAATTTTACACTTTAAAGCATACCAACATACACATTGCAAAATTTAATACTATATAAAACTAAAAAAAAAAATTTTTTTTTGTTTTTAACAAATGCTTTTATTTACACAAACACCTTAAAATATAAAAAATAAATTTTCTTTAGTTTCACAATATTTTTGGTATTACGTGACTAAAAATAAAACATGGAATCCTTATGTTTATTATTATTCTTAGTTATATATAATATTATTTTACTTTGCTACTATATGATATATTTTTAAACATGAGTCCCTTCCTACATTTTTATTTTTGGTTCACATAATACTGAAAAAAATTTTTTTTTATCTATTATTTTGCTAGTAATAAGGAGATTAGAGGAAGTTGGATTTTTTAATTAATAAAGTTAGAAATACCCTACAGAGGCAAAACTCTCCATACAGTAGTGCCACTCAGCGCAAGCTAGAGTAATTAATGGATGCAGAAAGATTTGTGCATAAAATCCCTATCTAGTGCCTACTCACCCAATATCCTCAGGCTATTTTCTAGCTTGTGGCTTTTATCAGTGGGGAACTTGGGATCTGAGAGCATTACACCTAGATCTTAGGATCTAATGTAACCCTCCTGCAGTCACCTTTTACCTTATTAGCCAACTATAAAGCTTTCAGTCCAAAACGAAAACATAATGATGTTTTCAATTCAAACTCATTAGCTTGTATAATTGTATGGATCCAAACTGTATGGAAAGTTTTGCATCTGGGTAAACAGCTTGTTTAAGAATAAAGAATGGTGATCATGTGATGTTTAGTGATTTGAAATACCAATCCTGCTCAATAGGATTATGGTGACTGTACTATTAATGAACCAAAGGCACCAAAAGGTATGGATACTGAACTGAGTTCAGATCTATATGATTATGCAAACTAATGAGCTTGAATTAAAAACATTATTGTGTTTTCATTTTGGATTCAAAGTTTTATAATTAGCTAATAAGGTAAAAGATGACTGATTGAGAGTTGCATTAGATCCTAAGATTTAGATGCAGTGCTCTCAGATTCCAGCTTCTTCCTGATGAAAGCCAAAGCTAAAAACTAATCAGCAGATATTGGATAAATAGGCACTAGATAGGGATTTTATGCACAAACCTTTTTGCATCCATTGCTTACTCTGGCTTGCACTGAATAGCACTACTGTAATGGAGAGGTTTGCCTCTGTTTAAAAAGCTTTTGTAAGCATAAAGAATGGTGATCATGTGAATGTTAAAAATAGTTAATCATAATAACCAATAAGAAGAATGAAAGGATAAAACTTGAAAATTACTTTTTTTTTTTATAACTTGAAAATAACTTTTGCTTACTGAAAATTGGTTAATTGCATTAATAATTTGATGTAATTATTTTTATTTACCATATTGTGACTTGTGAGATACATTTTTATAAGAACTATCATCATAAAGTAGAAATTGTTTTTATTGATAAGTAATTTTTTATACCTTGAGCAGTTATAAATGATCTTGTAATTGGGAATCCACAATTTTGATAAGATGCAGATAGTTAACATATCTAGGATTTTCTATAAAGTCTATTTCAATTGCCTGAGCAATAGTGATATTATTTCTAACAACATCTAATTTGTTTTCATACTGAGAATGTTTTAACTGAAATAAGAAAAGTGGAATAATTTTAAATCAATAAATCTTATTAAAAATTGCTGACCTCATTTTTTTATTATTAGTTAAATAATAGGAGGTTGATTGGAGATAGTTTTTTTTTGTTTAATATTATATAATTAATTTTCTAGAATTTGTATAAAATTGTATGATTCTGTGTTGTGTATATACAATAGTTATTTTTTCTTTGATTATTTCTAAAAATCAAATATTTCCATTTTATTTTTAATTTGATGCATGAACATTTGTTTGCAATACAAGTGAATATATTTTTCATTCAATGATCATGGAAAAAATAGCTATGATCCTTGCCCTGTGTGGTTGAATACAGTGGTAGAATGATGGACTCAAGTGATAAGATTCTTGAATTGTTCACAATTTGTCACTTCTGGTGCTAAGTATTATATGATCTTCCCAGCAAAAACTAATTTATTTAGTTAACCACATTTGTAGTACAAAATAATATCTAAGAATCCATAATATGGAGAACTGTTGAAAAAGTATTTTAAACTTTTAATTTTGAATATCAACTATTATAAATATGACCAGTAAAATTCTTGGATGAAGATTGAAAATGCATTATTATTTATAGTTAATATTTTCTTGTTTTTAGTTCTTGGACAATATATATATATGTATACTGGAATATTCACAAGATTTAGATTATAATTTACAAAACTCTATTAAATACTTTTAGTAATAGTTCAATTGTTTTTATTTCCAAGTTGTTTTAATATATGTTTAATGATTCTCTTTTTTAAAAAAAGAGCAAAGATCATTTATTATTTATCTCAATTCACCCTCCCCCTTATAGTTGATTGTTTTTTTTTCGTTATAACTTAAAATATTTTTCTAAATATGAGATTAAAAGTGGAATATGAATTTTGCATTTGCGCACGCATGCATATACATGTTTTTAAATTCTTAACGTCAATGGTATTAAAATTTGTAATGATGCTTGACTAAATTGATTGCATTAAAGAGATATTAAAATATCTCCGACTTGAACTTAGTATTTTACTATTATTAATATTGAATCTGTCAAATGAATTAAAATATACGTACATAATGATATGATAAATCTGTATTGCAAATTAAAATCTTTTTCGTTTTTATGTTAGTTTTCAAAGCAATAAAAATAAAGGCGAGTGAATGATTCTTTCTGACTATAAACTTTGCCAGAATTAGGAGTAAAAAAAAGTATTTTCATGGGAGGTAATGGAAGTAGTGGAGTTGATAAATTTGTTCTTTCCTTTTTGAGAAATGACATTTCTACATATGGCGGTTGCGTTGACCAAATAAGGAACAGTTTCCAATCCCGATCAAAATTCCACCAATTGGAAAAAACGTTAAGAGTTTTTATCAACTAAAAAAAAAAAAAAACATTTTACAATGTCTGAAAGGAAGTCAAACTCAAATAAAATTCTGAGCATTAAATATATTGATTTCGTAAAAATTTAACGCTTTGGTTAAATAAAAGATTAGCTCCCTCTCTCTTCTCACTCATTCTTTTTTTCCCTGCAAAAAAAATATATCCCAAAATTAATTTATTCTTTTTAAAAAACTCTTCTAAATGTTACTAAGCTAAAAAAATGAGAAAAAGTATTTATCTTTTTTTTTTGAAAAAAAGAAAAACGTTTAAATAAAACTAATTTTTTTTTTCTATAAATGTATAAAATAAATGATAGCTTATATATATAGTCACGAATATATATGAGCTCCCGAGTGATAAGTTCAACTTAAAAGTATCATTTAATTGCTCAAACTGAGTGTTTTTTAATTGAGAATCAATCTAGGAACTTTTAGTATTAATGTACATATGATGTATTCACAAATTGTGCTAGTATCATTATGGGTGCTACAAACAAGAAATAAATAAAAAACTACTATACAGATTAAGTTTTTTTTTTTATACTTATAGTTTGGCATAACTTTCCAACCTATACACATATATTAGGGCTTTTCACAAGTCCATCAGCTCAGGTAAGAATTTAAAGGCATAAAACTTTGATTTACGAAAATTGTTTAATAATGCTCACCATTGCTCTCAGTGTACATATTTAGGGTCAACAAGGTGTACTAGTTATTAAATATGCTGACATACCATTACTAATTTTCTGTACACAAACTCAAGCTCTCAAATGAACTAAAAATATCTTGAAATTAGAGTCAAGCTTCTCACAAGTTATCTTGTTACCCCTCAATATTCTATCCAATGATTAGAAAATTATTTGTTTTAGGAATTATCAAATGTCATAATGTGCAGGAGATCTGTTGGGATTTCTGCCAAAATAAATAATGAAGTCAATCCATATATCATCATTATTTGATCTTGTCAAAAGTTTTATTACATATTGGATGTTGTTTATTTAATCCTTGTAATAATTCTGTGTTCTTTTATTTGTGATCTGAAGACAATCATTTAAATTTTGCAACTGATTTTTTTTGAGTCAATTAATTTGAATTCTTTTTTTGTTTTTGTTTAAATATATCCGTCCAACTATAAAAAATATATACTATAGTTTTATGATGCTGAAATTACAAAACACACTATGATATGCTGAAATGTTAAAAAAAATCATCTTCATCATGATGAACTTATTTATAAAATGGCATTTATTAAGAAGTAATATACACATATCTTTTTTATTTTATTTACAGTACTCATTTGAGAATTAGTAATACCAAAAAATAAATAAATAAGTTCACGCTAACTAAAAGAAACTAGCAAATGCTCTGATGCTCTAATGTCATGTAACTTTCCAGCAATTTACCACACCATTATTTTATGCATGTATTATTACAAAGGAGAGCTAGAACATATGAGTACGAAGCCATAGAGCTTTGAAAGTGCTAAGCTTTAAATAAATTAATAAATATAACTTTTTTAATGAGCGTTAAAAGTGCATAATTATTGATATGATAATTTATTTGTATAAAAAATGATATAAAAGATGGTAGTCGTGGAGGGACCATACTGCCATCATCAGATGGCACTGCGACTCCATCAACAACCGGCCCGAAGCCTTCAAGTGATAAATTTATATACGAAAGTGGCTGAAAATTGACAAAAATGCCTGACGATATATATATCCAAGAAATTCATCGAAACTACAAATTATAAAAAAACAAAACAAGAAAATGCTATAAAATTCAAATTAAAAAAAAAATTCCATGAAAATACAAGAAAGACCTACCCCCTCCCCCTAAAATCAAAATTTCTTCACTTAAATCGAAAAATAAAAATGCCTGAAGATATATATATCCAAGAAATACATCGAAACTACAAATTATAAAAAAAAAATGAAGAAAATGCTATAAAATTCAAATTAAAAAAAAAAAATTCCATAAAAATATGAGAAAAACCTACCCCCCCCCCCTAAAATCAAAATTTCTTCACTTAAATCGAAAAATAAAAATGCCTGAAGATATATATATATCCAAGAAATACATTGAAAGTACAACTTATAAAAAAAAAAAAGAAAGAAAAAGCTATAAAATCCTATAATAATTCAAATTTAAAAAATAAAGAAGTCCGTGATTAATCCACAAAGAAACATGGCTGACAAAGAACAGGAAATCCAAAAACATCAAATTACTTACCTTTCAACATTTGCAAATATGAATGGGCAAATTAAGTAGCTTTTAATATTTGCAAACAATCAGATTTAAAAGCAACGGTTATATAAACTAAAAAGAATATTACTGGTTTGAAATTATGGCATCTCATCAAACATAAAACATACCCCCTCCCCCAATGAAAAATTTCTATCCAAAAATAACTGAAATGGACAAATTTAATCAAATTATAATGAAATATGGCAACCACAGAGTAACTTTTCTAAAATGTACTAAATGTTGTCAATATTTAAATAATAAAAGACTATTTGCCAATATGCTTGTGCATTATTTAAGTAACAGATATAATAATAGCTCATAACACAGATTAATACATAGTAAGTAATTAAATATAATTATAGCAAGTTTAAAGGAGAAAGTGGAAAAATTACCTTGTTCCAGATTCGGTTCAGCGCCATTTGCACAATGATGAGTTGATCATCACGATGTTCTGCAAAATTTAGCTTTCTATTGGTAAATTTCATAACACTTTTATCAAAGATGATTCCCAGCAGATTAAAAAAATTATTTAACAGAAGATATCTACAAATACTAGCAGAGTTATTTAAAGAAAGTTATGCACACACATATATAATATCCCAATGCAATTTAAAAATAATAAATGATTGTTCAGCATTTTTCCAAAGATAAAATATTTTCTTAAAAATATACTTTATTACTATATTCATATTATTCAATTATGTTTTAGTTAAACAAAGTTGCAAATGCATCTAAATTTTTTAATGTGAGGTATCTAATTACCAACATAAAATCCCCGTCTCCCCCCAAAATAGCTTTAATTGACAAATTAAGTCTGTGTAGATTTTCAAAAAATATACTAAATACTTTTAAAAGAAAAGATTTTCAACATCAAATTATTTATCTTTAAAGCAATTAATTTTTTCTGGCTTTGAAATTATGGCATATATAAATTCATTAATAATATTTAATAATTAAAAAGCAATACACAAAAAATAATTACCAATGTCTTCCTTCATTTATAATAGGAACTTGGATTTTTCCATTTTTTTTGGTTCAATAAATTGTTTTTCATGTGAAAATCACATCACATTTCATTTTGAAAATACAAAGAGTGATGTGCCATACAAAAAGATTATTTGCAGAATATAAATCCATTAGCTATCTCCCAAAAAAAAAAGAAAAATGGTGCTGACTCTAAATGAAATTTATTTGTACAATTACCATTTAATGTACTCACAAAAGCTAGAAATTGGTTAATAGTATCCTAAACATTTCATCATATATGTATGCTATATGAGATTCTTAGGAAAATACTGAATTGAATCCATATATATAGATCAATTACTATTACATAAAAAAACAGTGCTATAAAAATGATATCTCATTATAGATCAATTAAATATAATTGCACTGTAATATATTAAATCACAAGTTTGTTCTTTCAAAATGAAATATGATGTAATAGACATTTTACATGAAAAATATAATTTCCAAAGCCAACAAATTTAATCAAAACATAACTGAAGTAGACTTTTGTAATACCTGCTTTGTTCTATTATGACATGTTAATTATTTTGTACTGCTAGAATTACAAGTTGTTGGGATAATGTTTATTTTTTGACAAAGTTAATAAGGATTATTTTCTGATACAGAAGAATACAACATAAAATATGCGCAAACTTTGAGGCAATATTTCAAAATCCCGCACAAAAATATCAGTAGCAGCTGAAATTTAAGTGTCATCTTTTCTGTGATATTTGTTTTTTTTTACTCAAAATGATAAGTAAAAGTGTTCTGCTTTCTCAAAGAGTGTGTATTAGTGGCCGTGAAATGAAGCTTTATGTGAGTGCAAGGGCATAATGGAAGTGCAACATTAAGGCATGCCAATGTCACATAGCACTCCAGAAAGGATTATTTGTCACAGCCATCCAGATCATTTATTACTGGAGCAAAAACCAATTGACCATGCAATCAGGAAAAAATGATTTGGATTTGGATAGGAAGACTGTCATTATATGGAATCAATATTTAAGAGAAGCATGTAAAGGTCTGCTATCTCACCCATCCTGCAAAGTTGGAGGCCCAGGAAAAATTGTAGAGATAGATGAAACTTTATTCAGTAAACATAAAAATTACCAGGGTAGAATTCTTCCCCAACAGTGGTTATTTGGTGGTTTATGTAGAGAAACAAAAGAGTTTCATTTTTGCTATTCCAGATCAAACAGCGTCTGTTCTTCTAGCTCTCATTAAACAACATGTAGCACCAGGATCCACCATATATACTGACTGCTGGAAGGCCTACAAAATGGATGTATTGAATGCTGCAGGTTTCTATGACTTCAAAGTGAATCATTCTTATAATTTTGTTGATCCTACTATTGGGGCTCATACCCAAAATGTAGAAAGACTTTGGGGGCTTTTAAAATGTTGCAATAAACAAGAGAGGGGCCGCTCAATGTTATCTTGATTCATACTTAGACAAATTCATGTGGTGATGATTGCATGATGGTGAAGATCTATTTGATGCAATATTGCAAGCGATTAATATACCATCACTCTAAATTTTACAATTTCTAAATTATAATCTGCTAATTTCTGCCATCTTTGCTGTAACCATTGTTACCTAATCTTCTCTTACTATTTAAGTGTGTTAAAATCTGTTCCAAAATGCTTCAAAATTCTGCCATCTTTACTATATATATTTTTTTACACAAAATAACCATCGTTGCTTAATCTTCTGTTACTATTCAAGTGTGTTCAGAGCTTCAAAATTCTGACATCTTTGCTGTATTTTTTTACATAAAATAACCATTGTTATTTAATCTTCTGTTACTATTCAAGTGCATTCAAAGCTTTAAAATGCTGCCATCAAATAACCACTGTTACTTAATCTTCTCTTACTATTCAAGTGTGTTCAAAATTCTGCCATCAAGTGTGTTCAAAGCTTCAAAATTCTGCCATTTTTGCTATATTCTTTTCCACAAAATAACCAGCATTACTTAATCTTCTGTTACTCAAAATTCTGCCATTTTTGCTATATTTTTTTACATAAAATAACCAGCATTACTTAATAATCTGTTACTATTCAAGTGTGTTCAAAGCTTCAAAATTCTGCCATCTTTGCTGTATTTTTTTATACAAAATAATCATTGTTACTTAATCTTCTGTTATTATTCAAGTGAGTTAAAAGCTTTAAAATTCTGACATATTTGCTGTATTTTTTAGACCAAATAATCCCCATTACTCAATCTTCTGCTACTATTTAAAATGGATTTTTATGCTGAACACATTCAAGTGCCTACTATGAATGATTGGGAGAATTTTGATAATTATTTTTTGTGTATCGCTTTTTACATTGATTATCATTTTTTGTGTATTGCTTTTTAATTATTTAAATATTATTGATCAATTTAGATATGGCATAATTTGAAAGCCAGATAACAATTAATTGCTTTGTAGCTAAATAATTTGAGTTATTTTTGGATAGAAATTCTTTATTGGGGTAGGGGGTAGGTTTTACATTTGATGAGATGCCATAATTTCAAACCAGTAATATTCTTTTTAGTTTATCTAACCATTGCTTTTAATTATTTTTGATCAAATTTTTTTATTTGTATTTTAGAAGTATTTGATTTAATTTGTCCATTTCAGTTATTTTTGGATAGAAATTCTTCATTGGGATAGGGGGTATGTTTTACTTTTGATGAGATGCCATAATTTTAAACCAGTAATATTCTTTTTAGTTTATATAACTAACCGTTGCTTTTAAATCTGATCATTTGCAAATATTGAAAGCTACTTAATTTCCCCACTCATATTTGCAAATGTTGAAAGGTAAATAATTTAACGTTTTTGGGTTTCCCGCTTTTTGTCTGCCATGTTTCTTTGTGGATTAATCACAGACTTCTTTATTTTTTAAATTTGAATTATTATAGGATTGTATAGCATTTTCTTGTTTTTTTATAATTTGTAGTTTTGATGTATTTCTTGGATATGTATATCTTCAGGCATTTTTATTTTTCAATTTAAGTGAAGAAATTTTGATTTTAGGGTGGTGGTGGTAGGTCTTTCTTGTATTTTCATGGATTTTTTTTTTTTTTAATTTGAAATTTATAGCATTTTCTTGTTTTTTTTTTAATAATTTGTAGTTTCGATGTATTTCTTGGACATATATATCTTCAGGCATTTTTATTTTTCAATTTAAGTGAAGAAATTTTGATTTTAGAGGGTGGTGGTAGGTCTTTCTCATATTTTCATGGAATTTTTTTTTTTAATTTTATAGCATTTTCTTGTTTTTTTTTTTAATAATTTGTAGTTTTGATGTATTTCTTGGATATATATATATATATCTTCAGGCATTTTTATTTGTCGATTTAAGATATATATATATCCTCAGGCATTTTTATTTGTCAATTTTCAGCTGCTTTCATATATAAATTTATCACTTGGAGGCTTCAGGCTGGTTGTTGATTGGTGATGCAGTGCCATCTGATGGTGGCAGTACAGTCCCTCCATGACTACCTAAAAGACATATCTATAAATGATTTTTAAGTATCTTTATTTAGATTTTTGTATTGAGACAACAAATTACTGATAACTAAAATGAAGTTTAACAGTAAATTTTTTATTAATTTATAAACAGGAGTTTATAATATTTAAATACAAGTATAGTATATATACTTTAAGCTAGATGTAATTAGAGGGGATTTGAACCCAAACTTTCAAGATTTTTTTAGTTATCCACTCCATCTTATACTATCGATAACCATGACCACAAACATGTGAAAAATATAAATGATCTCCAATATAAATATTTCATGCTGATCCAGCATTTCGGAATGAAATACATATATTGGAAGATCATTTACTCTTTAATTACATTTAGCTTAAAGTATATATATAATACTTGTATTTAAATATTACAAATTCAGCCTGTATTCTGCCCATCCTTCTTCTGTATATGAGGGGTCGAATGACATGTCAACATGGGGATGACAATAATATTGGCCTCAACAAAGGTTTTGAGTGCTCAATCATCAGATTTTCAGTGATATGGATGGCTGAAGAGTTGGAAGGTAAAAAAGATTGAAACCTGTCCATTAAAGTTTGAAGATTTGCTATCTTAATATAAATTGAGCACTGATTACATATATGTGCAGAGATGATGATTTGGACCAACTGATAAGCATGGTTCAGCATGAAATATATATAGGATCATTTATTTTTTTGACATGTATGCAGTCATGTATATCGGTTTTATAAGATGGAGTGGATGACTAAAGAGAGCTTGAAAATCAGGGCTCAAATTTTCTCTAAACAGGAGTTTAATGAAATCAAATATCAATGGAATTTTTTTTAAGCAGTTAATTATTGCATGTCCAAAATAATATCTTATTTTTTATTTATTCATTAGAGTTTATTTTATCAAATGTTACACACATTCAGTTTCTTTTTTTTTTTATTTATAAAAATGAGTTTGTAGCTTTTTACATATGTTTACTTACAGATTTGATATGTATATATGGTTATATCTTCAGTGTTTTAACATCTATAATTTTTTAGCTTTTGTATTCTTTTTGAATTTTTTTGATTTGTAGTTCTGTTTGATGATTCATTTTCTGAGATTAATTTTTATTTTTATTTATTTACTTTAACTATAATTATTATATGTATTCTGATTTAGAATTTTCAAAATATCCAATGACATCCATTTTGGTTTTGAGTCAGATATAATTTGTTTTTATTAAGTGAATCTTTAAATTTTTTTTTTTTAGCTATTTAGATTTGCTCTAAAATATTTATTTCATTTTCTGAAAAAACTTTAATTTTTTTTAAAATTTGTATATTCCCAACCCACAATTATTACATAAAAAATTATGTCTGTGGACTTATGATACATCCTATATGTATATGCATATGTTTTTTTTCTTATGATTTTAAGTTTTTGAATAAGCTTATTGCCAATATATTTTACAGTTCCCTAATATTTTTTTCACTTTCATTCCTGTCATAATTCATTGTAATTTTATAGTTAGATTTGTACATATCTAGTTTTTATTTTAATTCTTCAAAATCGAAAAAAAGAAGCATTATTGAGAAAGCGCAAGTAAAATAATTTCAGTGACATTCAGTTTTCCCAGTTAGGATTGTTAACTGGTAAATCTGATAACTTATTTTTCTGCGTGCAACCGGAGGTAAATAACGAAAAATATTTTTGATTCTTATAAAAGTTGTCTAATTATAATTTTTCTCTCCATTCCTCTATCCAATATTTTTTTTAAAAAATTATTGAAACAAATATTAACATGACTTTTTAAATTATATATGTAGTTAGGTAGGGAATGAAATAATAACACAATATTTACAATTATAAAATAATATCAGAAAAATAAAAAAAAAATAAAAAATTGTAATAACCTATGGCAAAATGGAAAACAAGAGAATGTGTGAGATCATTTTGAAATTAACATTTTAACAACCATTTACATACAAGTGAAAAAGATGTTAAATATATATTATATTTAATGTATTCACGATTATGTGATTTAAGCAACGTATTTTTTGTGTTAAACCATTATTTTGTATTACTTCCCCTATATATTTTAAATTTTTTTTTTTTTAAAAATTACATTGATTGTATATTCGATTGTTATTTTATTGAAATGATAGAATGTTTGGTTTTGAATTTGAATGCATAGCAAATAAATGTTCACTTGATTCACTAATAATTGTTGCTAATGCTTATAATTAAATTAATCATTATTATTTTTTTTTCACAATCTCAATTTTTTTACTTTTCTGGTTTCACTCACTTAAATTATTATAGTGTTTGATCATTGTGCAGTTCTCTTTCTTTCAATCATCTTTGCACTAACTAAATCAATGATATTATGCGTTTACACAATCACATTTTCCCTTTATAATAACATGTTGTACAGCAATCCTGATTTCAATATTTTTTTTACTTTTTTCTTTTTTTAAGCTTTTTATTTCTTTGTCTTTCTATTTTTTCTTTTTTTTTTTTCTGAATTAGAATGATCATAAAATTGCTTAAGAATGGCTGCTAATGATGATTATGATTTCTCATTTTTCCATTATTTTTCTCTTAATTGTTAGCTTGAAATTATTTATTTCATTGCCTCATACAGACATAGGTATTCAACCAGGTTTCATGTAGAAAAACTTATCGTATATATATATATATATATATATATATATATATATATTTGCTTTGACTATATATATATATATATATATATATATATATATATATATAGTCAAAGCAAATATTTATCTTATGCTGCTGATAAATAGCTTTAGACTTTTAATATATTTCTTAACTATTTGTCACTTGTATGACAAAATGAAAGCTCCCACAGAAATATAAAGATCATTTTAATTGATATTAGTATTTTTAAAAAAATCAATTAGAAACATTTTGATATTACTTTAAATATGAAATGGTTTTATTATAATGCTTGAATATAATATTTTATAGTTTAAATCAGATTATTTAGATAGCAACTTATTGCTTTATATTATTTGTCGATTGTTTAGGTCAATTTCTTTTTATAATAATTTTAAAATGTCTTTTTTGTAAAAAATATTGTGTATCTCATATTTTTTAGATTTGATCAATAGTTTTTATTTTTTTAATTTTGATCTATAGTTGCTGTTTTTTTTTTTTTATGTACAGGTAAAATACTGTTAATCTTTTAATCATGTAGTTTTGGATCAGACTCATGGATCTTTTCTAGTCATTCATGTATATATTTATATTTTTATTGAAAGAACTTATTCTACAACAAATTTTTAAGTTTATGATGAATTTTATTTAAAGGATATATGCAAATAATGAAATTATTTTTAGAAATAAAATATCAATTTTCCAAATAAATAAAACAGCATTAATGCTATAAATACAAATAAATTCACAATAGTCTTCAGTTAAAAAAAAGTGTATTTAATGAAAAGAAAAACTTATTTTAATGGAATTATATTTTGGTTAAATTTTTTTAGAATTATTAAAATTTAACTTTCCAACTAAAAAAAACATTAATGAAGTTATTTGCAAGGCTCATTTTTTATTTAAATTCATGAATATTTTTAATCTAATTTTCTCCTAAAAATCAAATTTACTGGAACAAACTAGATATAAACATGATATATTTATTAAGAAATACATATTTATTACTTTTATATATAAAAAAGAAACTCATGAACAAATTTAAAAAATAAGTCTATTTGTTTTTCAATATCAAGGGGAAGATGTCATGCATGTATAGATTCGATAATATCTTCTAAAAAGAAGTTTTTTTTCCTTGTATTTTTTTCTAAGTAAAAATTATTTTTTCCCTTAATATACTGATTGCTGTTGGCATCTGGGAACAATTATTACAATTAAAATCTTAACTGGTAAATGGTTTTCAATGAAGATATATACTGAACCGATTCTGACCATTGAAGCTGTATATTGCAGATTAAAATATCAATGGGAATTTTTGGGACCTTCCATCTTAATGACTACTCTAAGTGTCTTATAAATACCATTCATTTTTAACATTTATAATTTCTTTGTTTTATTTCATATTAGTGGGAAAGCCCATTGACCTACATATACATGAATTATGTCATGCTCTTCCTTTTTTAATTCTCTTTTGAAAGATATGTGCCATGTTTTTTATGACAAAATTTGAATTTTTATGAATTTTTATTTAAATAATATTTAACTTTTTTCTTTCTGTATATTTAATTATATTATGAAAAATTCATTTAAATTTTTATATAGAAACAAATAGCTTTCGCTATCAATTTGAGTATTAATGATTCTTTTCTAATATTTAAGCTTTCAAATTTTGAAGATATTTATCATCTAGAAATTCTACTTTATATTTGATATGAAGATAGTCTTTATCAGTGATATTTACTTACAAAAGCTAGTGGTATATTAAGCTCATCTCAACAACCTCTACATTTGTTATAAAAATATACAAAAAAATGTAGAGTTAAAAAAATGTGTCAAGTCATAAATTATTTATTTCCACGATAACTACGAATATATAAAATTAATTTTATATATATAGACTATTATCAAGTCATGAATATTTATATGATGGCAATGAATATATAAACTTAGTCATATATATATATATAAGTGCAAGAAAATCAAGTCATATATCATATAACTTAATTTAATAAACTTGTATTACAAATGTTATATAACATTTTATATAACAAATATTATATTATATATATATATATATATATATATATATATACAATATATATATATATATATATATTGTACCCTTACTTCTCGATGTATAATATAGTTTGAAATACAACTAGCTCAATTAAATTATAATGCTTAATTAAAATTTGCATATCTATCTTTAATATACTTTTATATTATCATATTCTAATTAAATTTATTATCAATTATCAAAATCAATATATTTCTATAGTATGTACTAATTAAATAAGTATTTATTAAAATCATGAGACTGTGAAGTAAAGTTACAAAGCAATAAGTAGATTTACATTGAGTCAATATCTTCCAAGACATTGTCTCAATGGCATAAGAATACTATTACCTCCTTATTAACTTACTACTACATCTACAGCATTCTTATGGCTTTTAAATAAAATAAACTATCTTTAATAATAATAAAATAAATAAATCTTAACTTTTAATTTTTAAAATATAATTAAATAATCTCAGGTTCTTCTAATTATCTTAAAGTAATGATAACTCATGTAAATAAGTATGATATGGGATTTTATATCAAACCTAAATACACCTAACTTATTTTAATAATAATAATACTCAATACTAATCTTAGGGTATAACTTAATCTTATCTATTTCTGTTATATCATTAATATTCAATAAATAAATAATCATATGTATATCTTTTATTTTCATATAGTATCTTAATTTTAGAATAGATCAAAATCTTATAACTTAATAATCTGTGGCAATAAATAATATTGTACTCTTATATTATGCATTATAATTACTCTATGACCATTGTAATATGATGTAATAATGTCAATCAATTCTCATAAATGATAATCAGGAAAATATTGTATTTATTTCTAAAATAATATTAATAAATTCACATTGTGCAAATATTATGTTTCTTCAAATTATCTGCTGTCAAATGCTGTGGTGCAAAATAATGAACTCGACACACTTTTAAAACAAATTAAACAAATTTATTTACATTAACTTCAACTAAGAATTTATTTACAATATTTACAGTTCAAAATTATGAAAACAAAGAAAATAAAAATAAGAAAATAATAATACAATATGTTTACACTGTTATTAACTCATACTCCTACTAAATAATCTATACATTCTTTTAAAATGCTGTACTAATAACATTGAAGTATGTTTTCAAAACTTAGACTTTAAATAAATATCAGTGAACTTCAATTATTACACAGAAAAATTTATGTAAATAATATTTATGTAGCATATGTAAACAATTAAACTTTATTAATTAAATTGCTACATCACTTAAGTATTACTGTTATTCATTTCATCATGTACTAGTATGTGTTCACTTTACTATTAGTATTACTTTAATAGCATAATATAGAAACTAATGTATTTTTGTAATGTAATAACAAATAATTGATTATAATTTTATATTTCACTTAATGCAATTCATGTTACATGTTTTATCAAATATGCATTACATATATGTACTGTTAAAATAATAATATTTAAATTATTCATTAATTTCAAATTCATAAAGTATTATATTAGATAAATTCTATGATTCTTTTCTATGTAAAATTATTACTTTACTTTATGTGTTATTCTACTCCTTCTTAATAACTTTCTATCTACAAAACATCCTCTAAAACTTATTTAAACTTTCCGGAAAAACAATCATCAACTTTAAATAAATACTAATTATCCAAAACTATTTATACTTCATCATCTATATTCAGTAAATCTTCAACTCAAATATAAACTTCTACATAAAACTTAACTTAATTTATCCAATAAAATAAAAATAAAATATAGACTTTTAAATCTCTTCCTAACTTGCAATAAAAATAATTACTTATGAATAATAAATATAATTCTAATACTATAACATAAAAAAAAAATATCAAAATTTATTTACGAAAGAATCATATAATTATTTCTAAGCTTCTTATGTAATGTTGTATCGTATTTATATCATAAATTCAAATTATGCATATTTAAATAAAACTGTCACTGCCAATATAATGTGTGTGTATTTTTAAAATAATCATACATTCATTCAAAATAACATAATATTTGGTTGATCTAAAGAAAACATATTAAATACATCAAAATTATTATTATTATACAATTTTTACCATAGATAATGAATTAATGTACAGTCCATCTTCCAATATTCTTCGGAATTACAGCTTCATAAAATAATTCACATTTATACTCACGATCATTCTTTAAAATATTCTGTGTTATATTAATTATAAAATAAACTCATGCAATTAATCATTATATTATTTTTTAGTTATTATTTAAAGAAATGTACCTATCTTATTTTTAATAGATTAATAATATTTAACTTTTATATTAGATAAATAAAACAGAGTTCATATTACGTGACTCCAGCGATGTTTTCTTTTCCACCATAAAGTTTTTTTAATCCTAGGCACATATTCACTAGCACACCATTTCCTGTTTCCGGTCCATCACGTGTTTTTTTTTTAAAAGTTTATGAAAAACGAAAATGTTCTTTTTTAAAAATAAGTTCCCACAAGAAAATAAAATAAAATTAAAATAGTTTATAGGATCCTGGTTTAGTTCTTTTAAAAATATTATTCAAAAGTTATTATTTTAATTTAGTCTATAGTTTATAAAAATTTATATTTAATTATTTTTAAATTAACTTGGACGTCCACATATTACTTGCACATTCCATAACCAAAATATCCAGGTAAGAATAAGCTTCTTTATCTATAAACGACCAGCGTTTAAATTATTTCAATATAATAATTTTTATTATATTAAGACTTTTAGCTAATTATATTTTCAATTTATTTGCCTTTTAAAATTGT